>JAODAL010046491.1:0-30870 GCA_025379985.1 Phyllomedusa bahiana | reverse complement strand
TTATTGTAAATTTTCTCTAAAAAAGAGCTCAAACATTTATAAACTAAATCAATTCAATTTGAAAAAACGCGTTGTCCCCGAGACCGGAAACACACGGAAATTGAAAAGGGGGGAAAAATTTGGGGGAAAAACAGTAATTAAAATTTTTAAAGTATTCTCATTGGTTTGGCAAAAAACAGCCAATCAGAATAGGAGCGACAAAGACCATTTTTAAGCTTTAGGAGAATTGACCAATCAGAATAGGAGCACAAAGGGCCCCTTTAAGCTATGGAGGAGAATTGACCAATCGAATAGGGCGAAAAAGCCCCATTATATCCTATGGGAAAATTTTAAAACCCAATCAAAATCAAAGGCGGGACATTCAAAAAACAGAAAAAATGCTAAAAGAGCTGATTGGCTGACTAGCGGGGTTTGGGTCTATCCCACCAATCAGAGCGCGAGTACTTCTCCCATTGTAGTCTAGGAAGATCGGTGCAGTAAAATCTCGGGCTTGTGCCGTGCGGCATGGAGTTGATTAAAAAAAACATTTCTAAAGGTTTCAGCGCTTTATCTGATAAAAGTTTTACATTAATAAAAAAAATTTTTTTTTATTCATACTCCAGCCGCACGGCGCAGAGCGCCGAGATTGCATTGCGCCCAATTTTCCATATACTCAATGGGGGAAAAAGAGCTCGCGCCGATTTGGTGGGGGTAGCCAAGCCCCCCCTAGTTCAACCATCACTCTTTTCGTATTTTTACTGATTTGAACTGTCCCGCCGATTTTGATTGGGCCAAAAATTCTCCCAAATTTAATGGGTCTTTGTCCCCTCCATTTTATTGGTCAATTCCTCCATAGCTTATAATGGTCTTTGTCGCTCCCATTCTGATTGCTGGATTATGCCCACCAAAAGAATTCTTAAAAATTTTAATTATGTATTTCCCGGAAAAATTTTCTCTTTTTCAATTCCGTGTAGCGCCGGGTCTCGGGGACAAACGCGTTGTTAGGGATTTTTAACGTTTATGTTTATGAAGTTTAGTCTTTTTCAAGGGAAAATTTTACTTTAAAAAAAATTTTTTTTTTAATCTATCCATGGCCCAAAGGCGCTGAGAGCCAATTGCATTGCGCCATCTTCCATAGACAAAATGGGAGAAGTAGCTCGCGCTCGAATGGCGGAATAGCCAAGCCCCCGCTAGCTAACCAATAGCTTTTTCAGCATTTTTACGTATTTTGAACTGTCCCCTTTGTTTTTGATTGGTTGAAACTTCCCCATAGTAAAATTGGGTCCCTGTCCCCCTATTCTGATGGCCGAATAGCTAACCCCCCTTTAGCCAGCCAATCGCTTTTTTCAGCATTTTTACTGTTTTTTGAACTGTCCCCCTTTGATTTTGATTGGTTAAAATTTTCCCCAAAGGTATAATGGGCCCGTCCCCTTTTCTGATGGCCGAGATACCCAACCCCCGCTACTCGCAATCAGCTCTTTTTGCTTTTTTACTGATTTGAATGTCCCCCTTTGATTCTGATTGGTAAATTGTTCCCATGGTTTAATGGTTCACTGTCGTTCTTTTCTGTTTGGCCCGGTTTTGCCGGTTTTTCCAAATTCTGATACAGCCCCGTTTGATTTTTGGGGAAAAGTGTTTTTTTTAATGTATTTTTATTTTTGAGGTTTGAGCTTTTTTTTGAGAATGTTTTTCCCCTTTAAAAAGGGTTTTTTTTATTCAACTCCGCACGGACATCTTTAATGATTTCTCGCTGTTTCCACCGTCCATTTTCGGAAACCATGTGAGGCGCATCCCGCACAGGCCCATGTCCCCGCATGCGCCCATTTTCCCGCACTGAGCCCCCCCCCCTGGCGACGCCCAGGGAACTTTTCCCGCAGTATGAGCGCACCCCCTCGGATGGCGAATCATAGGCCACCGACTGCGCCCAGTCCCCGCACTACATCCCCACACTGGCGAGGCGGGGGGACTTTTGCCCGATGTATGGTGCACTACCTCGGGGGGCGAACATAGGGGCACGCCGCACTCGCCTAAGTCCCGCACTGGCCTCAAAACTTTGGGGAGGACGGCGGACTTTACATAGAATGATGAGTGCGCCCCCGGGGCGACATAAATCAGGGCAGATTTTTCCGGAAAACCGCGGAAAGGGGGCCCCCCACGGGCGAGATTCATACATGTGCCCCCCGGTTTATCCCCTTGAGCTGTTGAAAGTGAAAAAAAAAAAACAAAGGGCTGCTGGGTGTATACTGGTCTCCCCCTTAGGGGAATGATCTGGTTAATTATTGACTGTTTTTAAATCACAGATCCCCATAAACCAGTGTTACATCCCCTTTTTTCCTCGTATACCCCAGTCTTCTGCCCGGGTAACAGAGGGAGAGGAGGGGGGAGGGCAGTGTGTATTCCCCCATAACCCCTAACACAGTCTGTGTCTGGAAAACAGAAGGGGAGGAGGGGAGGGGGGGCTGTGCTTCCTCACATGTGTTTCACCAGTTTAGGCTGTCTGTGTAACTGGTTGCAGCACAGCAAGGAGCTTGTGGAGCATGAGGGCTCGGCAGACACATGAGAAGCATGCAGGAGGCTGCAGATCTCTTCTCTCCAGACATCCTTCTGCTTTGGCTGCCTCACACAGAATGATGATGTCACAGCTTCAGTGAGGGGAGACACGCCTCCTGACAGGAGAGACACGCCTGCTGAGAGGAGAGACTCGCCCCTGGATTTCAAATTCAATCTCATTGAATCAGCTCAAAAGCATGAACAGTTCAAATGATAACACCCCTTTAATGGTTACAGTTCTCAGATAAGGCCCAAAGCTTAATGGTTACATCAATTAAAGTTGCCCCTGAGTCTTCGTTACTTTATACTATGCTACACCCATATCACATGATCTTTATTCAGAGACTTCCTCTCTGTTTAAGACCCTGCCATTAAGGGTAATGAATTCAATGTTTCCTGCCAAAATACTGTTCAGCAGGCTATCTTCTTTTAATTCGGTCACTAGACCTCACTAAAGCACTTTTGACATTGTCATAGAGAAGGGTTCACAGACCCTACTTTCTGAAAGCCCACTTACCTACTTCTCTTACTATCTACGTGACCAAGCATGCTACTCTCAGGGCTGTACCAAACCAGTTGTCACGATACTAGTGGATATAGCTGGAATCCAATGGCGAGGACTGGTTGAAACACAGCGAAGGCAAATAGAGACTGGAACCGGAGGCAGCAGAGATGGAGACTGGATCCAGGCAAGGTCGGGCAGGAGCACAGTAGATGGTACGTAGGTATGAGAGGTTTGCAGGGAAAACCCGCAAATGAGAGGAACTAACGGGTAGGTAAGTTCCAGGCTAGAGGACTGCAAAAAGCGGAGCTTAAAACACAATACTCAAGCAATGGACATCAGGCTTGAGGAGTTTAAAAAGGAACCAGGAACAGGAAACAGGAAAAAAGATGGCAACCAGCTGAGACACGATCCACCATCTTGGCTGAGGGCAAACAAGGGCAAACACAGTTAGCAAGTTCTAAGGTATAGCAGGCGGTTGCTGACATTACTCCACCTCAACAGCGGCCTCTGGACGATTCTGATCGGTCTCTCCGGATGTCTTTGATGAAATCTTTTGATCAGTCGTGGAGCATTGATGTTACTCACGGTTCCCAAAAATTTTCTTCCGACCCATAACTTGCCACTTATGAGGTACTGCAGCTGATTCCTGAAAATTCTTGAGTCCAGGTTTTTGCTCCACTACAAACTGTTCTTGCCATAAATTTCTCCACTGCATCAGGAGGAGGGGAACACGTCCCGGAAGGGGTTTAGACATGGCAGGTTTTATAAGAGACACATGAAACACAGGATGGATCTTCATAGATGGTGGGAGTTTGACCCGAACAGTACTGGACTGATTATTTGATGATCTTATAGGCCCGACAAAACTTCTGTCCCAGTTTTGGTAAAGGGAAACTCTAAGTTTCAAATTTCTGGTGGAAAGCCTACCTTACCCCCCACTTTAAAAAGTTGGTGCTGGTTTACGATGTCTAATCTGCCATCTTCTTGTAGCTTTCTTGAGCCCTCTCTAGTGTTTCCTTCAGTAGTTGTAAATTTTGCTGTAGTGCAGAGATCCTTTCCGTGGCAGTGGAATATGAGGAACAGCAGGGAACTTTGGAAGAATTTTGGATGGTACCCAAATTTGAAAAGAACGGAGTCTGTTTGGTGGAGGCATTTTGGGAATTATTAACAAAAACTCGGCAATAGGAAGCAGATCAGCCCAATCATCTTGTAGATGAGAAATGTACATCGAAGATACTGTTCCAGGGTCTGATTTGTGCGTTCAGTCTGTCCATTAGATTGTGGATGAAAGGCGGTTGATAGATTTATATCAATATCCAGTGCTGAGCAAAAACTCCGCCAAAAATTTTGATGTAAACTGCACCCCACGATCCGATATAACTTCATCAGGGACTCCATCAAGACGAAACACATTCTGAAGTTGAGATCCGCAGTGGTCCTTTTAGCAGAGGGTAGACCAGTACATGGGATGAAATGTGCAGCCTTGGTGAGTCGGTCCACTACCACGAGAATTGTATTTTTCCCTTTAGAGATAGGGAAATCTAGACGAAGTCCATGGAAAATTTTAAACCCCCAGGGGGCGAGAGGGGATCGGCAAAGGCTTTTGTAGACCCGAGGGTGAAGAACGTGGAGTCTTGCATCTAGCACAGATGTCACAAGATGTTACATACTTCCTTACATCCTGTAAAATAATTGGGCCCAGAAGAATCGGGAAAAAAAATTCCTGCGTCTTCTGCACTCCTTTGTGCCCGGCAATTTTGGGAAATCATGGGCTAGTCTCAGGATCTTCAGTCTGACTTTTTCGGGTTTTGTATAGCTGCTGCCCGTGGGTCCACATCTTGTTCTTAAGTACCAACTGTACATCATCAGGAGGTTGGGCCCAGTAAGGAGTCGGTGTTATAGGTTCCCTTATTTCTTTGAGCAAGCCCTTTAATTATGAATTACTCCCACAACGTTGGGAATCAGGAACAATGGTCTTTAGGTGGAATAGCAGGTGGGGAAAATAAACTGGAGAACATTCTTGATAGAGAATCTGCCTTGCCTTACGGGATCCGGGTCTGTACGAGATTAAGAAGTTGAATTGGTTAAGAAAAATACTCCAACGAGCTTGGCGAGGAGATAGACACTTGGCAGATCTCACGAATTCCAGATTACGGGATCCGTCAAAAACTTTTTATTTGTTGTGAGGTTCCTTGAAGATGATGTCTCCATTCTTAAAAGGCTGCAACGATAGCTAAACAGTTCTTTATTCCCCACATCATAATTCTTCTCAGCAGGTGATAAACGTCGGGAGAAAAAAGCACAAGGATGCAATAAACACTTGTCTCCTGTTCTCTGAGACAGTATGGCCCCTACAGCACAGTCTGAAGCATCTACTTCCACAATGAAGGCGAGTTCTGGGTCTGGTGAAAATAAAACAGGAGCTGTAGTGAATTGGTCTTCAGAATAGAGAAGGATTCTTGTGCTTGAGGATACCAAACAAACGCATTTTTATTCTTAGTCACCCGTGTTATAGGATAAATTTTTTCCGAAAAATTCTTTATGAAGCGTCTTTAGAAATTGGCAAAACCTAAGAAGCGTTGCACATCTTTTATGTTTCTGGGGGTAGGCAGTCTTACTATTGATTTGATCTTGTTGGGGTCCAAACTGTAAGACCATGTGGTTGAAATAACATAGCCAAGGAATTGGATTCGGTCTGGTGGAATTCACATTTTTCGATCTTAATGTGAGTTGGTTCTCTCTTAGGGGCCCTCCGAAAAAAGTTTACATGTCTCTGGTGTTCTTCCCTCAAGTTGGAGAAAATCAGTATATCGTCCAAGTATATAACTATCAATTTATCCAGGATATCTCTGAAGATGTCATTGACACGATGTTGGAAAGTGGCAGGGGGCATTACAAAGGCCAAAAGGCATAACGCAATATTCAAAGTGTCCGTAACGGACCTAAATGCCGTTTTCCATTCATCGCCAGATCTAATACGGACCAGGTTGTAGGCGCCTCGTAGATCTAATTTGGAAAAAAATCCTTGCATGCCGCACTCTCTCCAGAAGTTCAGGGATCAGTGTAGAGGATAACGATTTTTTATTGTAATTTTGTTAAGTTCTCTGTAATCTATACAGGTCTTAAAGAACCGTCCTTCTTTTTTAACAAAAAATATGGGAGCCCCGCTGGTGAGGAAGATGGGCGGATGAACCCCTTTAGCTAGATTTTCTTCTATGTAGTCTTTGAGAGCTTTTAATTTTAGGGCCCGCCAAAGGGTAGGGTTGTTTCCAAAAGGTATAGGTGCACCTGGAAGCAAGTCTATGGGGCAATCATAGGGTCGGTGTGGGGGGAGCTGGTCTGCTTCTGTTTGCTGCAGACATCTGCAAATTCCCTGTATTCCGAGGGTAGCTCTTAATATTCTGATGTCTTGAGCTGGGTCTTCGGGGCCCTGTTCAGAATGAGCTGAGGGAAGGGGTATTCCCCCCCTGGGAAGCTTATCTCCTTGGTTTCCCAGTTGATGATGGGTTCTGTGCTTGTAGCCAGGGTAGGCCTAGGATGTCTGGGAAGTGTGGGGAAGAGATCCAAAGGCAAGACAGGACTTCTAGATGATGGGATGTATAATGATCTCAAGTGGTTCTGTCTCTTGGTCCACTGGCCCTGAGTTCAAATGGGGATCCATCTACCGTTTCCATTACAACAGGTGAGAGTTTTTTTGAAATTTAACCCATGCTTCTGAGCAAAGACAGGTCCCTGAAATTGCCAAATTGCCCCCGAGTCTATCATCGCTGAAGTAGATACCCCTTGTGAGTTAACCCGGAACTTGATGGGAAGGATGTAATGAGAGTCTCTTTTTTCTTTCTTGATATGAGACGCCCCCGATGAGATGGAATGGATAACTGTCTTTTCAGATAAGTCTGTTTCTGAAGCAAATTGATTCTTCATCTGAGCTATCGTGGTCCATAATGGCTGCCACCAATTTCCGTGGACGGCAAGGGGAGTTTTATAAGGAAGTGGTCAGACTTTCCACAATAGAAGCAAAGACTTTCCCGGAGCCGATGCTCCCTTCTTTCCGTGCTCTCACGTTTTAATACGGAATCCACTTGCATAGGCTCAATTCCTGGCTCTCTGCGGATCTTCCTTGGGGTTCCTTAGGAAAGCTGACAGGGACTGGCAGGAACTGCTTTGTGTCAAAATTTTAGAGTAGCCCACTTCTCCTGGTCGTGTTTAGATAGTCTGGGATCGATTCGGATGCAGTGATTATGAAAGCATCCAAACTAAAGGGCCTCTGCAGGGAAGTTCTCTTTTATTGCACTACGTAGGGGCCTTTCCTAAAAAAAGACAATTTTGCTGCATTTATTCCAGTTGGTGTCGACTGCCCACCTCTTGAATCCATGGCATACTTCGGCAACCGGGCGTTTGCCCTTGCGCAAGGATGTATTTTCAGCTTCACTGTTAGCACCGCGATTGGGATCGTCAAACATCTGACTCATGGCGTCAATGAACTCCTCCAGGTGATTCAGCCCGGGGATTTTTGAGTTTCAATTAAAGGACTAGCCCAGGCAATGGCTTTGTGTGTCAGCAGCAAAGATGATACACAGGACCTTCGATTCTGTCGGTAGGGAATTGCGTAGGGTTTGCGTCGAAGTATAGTCTAAAATTTTGGGTTTAGGAAACCCGGAATTTGTCACGATCTTCCCCCCGAATTGAAGGGTGGCAATTTCGGGTCATGACAGGCACCGGAAGTGGGTTTGGTCCCGAGGCTTGACTCTCCGGTGGACCATCCGGTTGGATTTTAAAGCGTGCACGTTTCACGTAGTTCCTGAATCGCTTGTCCATAACTTGGATATTATGGCCCGTCTGGCCTTCATAAGGTCACATTTGACTTTCAATGCTTGCATCTCAGTGCGCATGTTAGCCATAGCAGTCTGAAGCTGTTTGATGCCCAGCTTCCGGGGCTCCCAGCCCCAGCGGACTCCATTTTGTGGCTTGAGTATCCTGTCACGATACTAGTGGATTAGGGTGGAATCCAATGGCGAGGATGGTTGAAACACAGCGAAGGCAAATAGGGGACTGGAACCGGAGGCAAGCAGAGATGGAGACTGGATCCCCGGCAAGGTCAGCAGGAGCACGGGAGATTTGGTTTCGTTTGGTATGAGAGGTTTGCAGGGTAACCGCAAATGAGAGGAACTAACGGGTAGGTAAGTTCCAGGCTAGAGGACTGCAAAACAGCAGGAGCTTAAACACAAATACTCAAGCAATGGAAAATCAGGCTTGAGGGGTTTTATATAGGAACCAGGAACAGGAAACAGGAAACAAGATGGCAACCAGCTGAGACACGATTCCACCATCTTGGCTGAGGGCAAACTTAAGGGCAAACACAGTTACCCAAGTTCTAAGGTATAGCAGGCGGTTGCTGACACCAGTTTATAACCCAACCCCACTATCAAGGCCACTTAACAGGCATATCTGCCTAGGCTTTTAGACATCTATTTGAAATTAGAAGCATATGGAGGTATAATGGTGGCCACTAAGTCTACAATAGAGACCATTAATTTTACAGCAGAGATCCGTAACTCTACGGCAGCCCTGATAGTTCTATCCAATACAGAGCCATTATCAGGATGCCATGTGCAGGAGTCCTAAGTCTAAGACTGAATACGGAATACGTTGTGTTATCATAGCACTCAATTAGTGCTATGATTTTACCGTATTAGTGTGGTGTATTTCGGGCGCATTGCAGCGCAATTACATGCCAAAGTACGCTCTGCAAATATGTCATGTGAACATACCCTTAGTGGATAGTGGATATCAGTATTATAAACAGCATTATGAATTGCTGGCATGATCCAATTAATTTAATTCTGATAATTGTGGATGCAAGTTCTGCCTTCATCCCATCCATCAGGTTTGTTTACTATGATGATGAAACATTGTGTCTAGACCAGGAACAGTTCATGAGCACATAAAATTGCTGGTTGCAGAATCAAACAATAAAAGCATTCACTGGCCCGATACAGGAATAACGTGTGATCCAGCATTAATAAGAAAACCTCAAAGCTATTGAATCCAATAGCCAAAGGTAACATAAAAAACTGAGTGCTGGAACATCAAAGAATGGTAAAGGTGCCCTATACCACTGATGAATCACAAATACGCTCCTTCCAAAACTCAAACTTTCAGTGTATTAAAGGGATTGTCTCATCAATGACATCACTGGCTTACAGTATCACTAAGATATGCCACAAATTTACAGTTAACTAGTCAAAACATTATTAGAGAAAGTCTTGAAACCAGCTCAAAGGGACCTCGGCTGTGGATCCAGTGAAGGACAGGCACTGTTGATAATGAGGAAGAAGTAGGTGATATGCAGCAAATCCATACAAAAAAATGGGACATTATTTACTTAAAAACACTACAATTTTTGGGCCATATTCACAGCTCAATAAGTGGGGGCTTTGACTGAGCCCAGTAGCAGGCGACTCTGGGGCCCATATGCTTACCTGGAAAATTAACAGGTGCAGTTTATTGCTGAGCTGCAGCTCACACACCCCACTGCTAGGGGGACAATCAGATGATAAAAAAACTGCACATTAACTTAATACCTGTTCACACCAGCATGCAGAAAAGCCACAGTATAATGCATGGGGAGATTGCACACATGCAAAAATACCAATAGCAAATAGGCCAGAGTCGCCTGCTACTGGGTTCAGTCTAGTCCAGCCATTGAGCTGTGAATATGGCCCAAAAATTGTAGTGTTTTTTGATATCCAGCAAATCCAATTAAAACTATGATGTTTATTCAAAAGTATAAATATAAAATCCAGACATCCAAATCCTTCACAAAACAAAGTTTTGGCGTTTCATGCTTAGACACAGCAGCCCTTAATCATAGCATAGTTCAAACATGACCCATGATGACTTCTAGAACAAAATGTAAATGATGATAGGGAAGTGCTGGACCACTTTATCTCCCATTCTTGGCTCAGCTTTTTTTTTTAGGTGACTACATGAATAAACTCTTACTAATTAGACACTGATGGCACATCATAATAATCCTACTAAGGATCTATTATAAAAACATGTGTGGCATAAGAACCAATTTAATTATCATGTGACCCTTTTTAACTGCAAAAGGTGCCTTTTGCCTTACACTAAGCTTATTACATTTATAATGGGGGCATTGTTTTTAACATAAGTAGAATTGTAATTGGCACATAGTCAAGATGGACATTTTAACTGTTATGGGGAAAATTCTGTAGCTGACATTACATTAGGCTCATCAAAAGTTATCAGTACAGATATAGAGGTTTTTCTATCTGTTTTTTTGCTTTTGGCCCAGTCAGTGAAAGTAAAAGGTAATGGAGAGGTGGATGCGCATACGAGGCTTTCTCCATTCTGTTGTAAAGAACTCTGAGCACTATACATGGCAATACTCAGAAATCCCAAAGAAATTAAAGTTAAGTAACACACATGTGCAGCCACCTCATTATTCCCTGCGGCAGGCACAAATCAGTTCAAAAGTAAAAGTACTATGATGGGAATACCCCTTTAACTGCTCTCCCCTCTGTCTAGATGAGACAGAAGGGCTGCAAATTGACCCACTCAGACTAAAGTATGAGTGTGCTGGAAATATCTTTATTGGCCAATTATAAAGCACCAGAATATTCTGTAACACGGTATAAAGATGGTCTTCATTAACATCTGTTTAACCTATTGCTGATCACCCACTGACGATAAGCATTCGGGCAGTGGCTGTATATTTCTGCACAGACATTCTGGAAATAATTGTACAGCTGTGGGAGTAGAGAGCTGGCTGTTGGCAATAGATGGCTCTCCACTGAGAAGACATGGATAGTTTATTACCATCCCTCTGTTCCTGAACGCTGCACAGTATATATAGCCTTTCCCAGTGCTGTATATCCCTGTTACCCCATGTTGGCGGTCACATGACTGACAGGGCTCGTTAGTAACAGATGCTATAGGGTCTTCCCTGTATTTTCACTGTAATTTAGGCTAATATATCAGACCTAGTTACAAGGAAAATCAGAGAAAAAAATTATGTAAAAATGCCCCTCAGAGATCTTTATCTGACCTATGGGGGCACAATATATAAAATAAAGTATTAAAAAATGTAGTGCCGATGATACTAAAACTTTATATGACACAATTACAAATATTTTAGTGTCACTTTTGCTGTTAGGCTATGTTTACACGGTGTAATTGTGGGGCATAGACATGTCACTTAACTCCCCGTACATACAATACGACCATATTGTACGAGCAGGGAGAGGAGGCATAATCCATAGTTCTCTATGAGAACTATGGATTACCATAATTATGGGGCGCATTTTGCTTGTATTAGAGCGCAGTATGCTGCTAAATAAGCGTGGAAATGCACCCCAAAATAAGCCGTGTGAATATACCCTTAACAAGCAAATAATTCACAAAAAAAATGTGAAAAACAGACTTTTACATTTGTTGCTGTCACAATATGAAATCCAATCATTTTTTGGGGGATTCTCGAAGGGGGAACTAGAGTACCTGAAGTAACTCCCCCCCCCCCAAAAAAAAAAAAAAAAAAGAATTAGGAAGTCATACAACGTCCGAGCAGTTGGTAACCTATGACCAAACTCCTGGAAGGCTACAATTCTAGCAACTGAATGCTGCCTCATCCTAGATTGTACTGCCCTTTGCTGTCATTTTTTGCTTTTTTTCCTGCTCATGTAAATTTGCTCCCTGGTTGTTGGCTTCTCTCCTCTATCATATAACCCTATAAATCACAAAGCTCAACTTCTCTCCTCTATCATATAACCCTATATATCACAGAGCTCAGCTTCTGTACCTATTATATTCTGCTCTCATATGAGGTAGCATACAGGTTTGCTTTAATGTTATCTATTTGGACCCATGTTTACAGCATTTACTTAAGGTGTTTCATTAACAATATAAAATTTATTGTAATCAAAATATACTTCCTTCCTTCCTTTCTTCCTCTTTCCTTCCTTTATAGCTATTATACAGAGAGTAACATAGGACTCCTCACAATATTTTAACATTATTTTGCCTTTCTAATAGTATAACTTGATTGGCAAAACATTTAATTAATCAAAATGCAATACCATTCTTCAGTCATTCCCAAATGTTGAATTAAAATTTTTGTTAAGATGTTAGGAGAATTAATAAACTTGACTGCAGTGGAAGTTTCCTACAAATAGCTGCGTTGACTTTCATGCTGCTGCAGATCACCTGTGAACTCTGGCCTGAAGCCATGTTTGGTAAGAGGCAATTAAATACCAGCAGGTCTGGTCTATAATTAGAATGCAGATCTAGAAAATCTTAGTTAAGTATTTTTTCCACTTTCCGTTGATGATACGGTAACACATGCAAGATCTCCAATTGCTAGCCTTAAATCTTGGATAATTTTTGTGTGGGAATGTAGCTTCTTGCTTCTTACCACGATATACTAAAGTACACAAAATTAAATAAGATGTAATTCCCATATGTATATTATTTCTAGGATTATTGTAATTTATATTTTAAAAAAATGAAGGCATCCCAGGTAAAAGAAATGTCCGTCATACATGGACATATTAATATAAAGAAGCAACGGACGCGAAACTCACGTAGGGGTGGCTGGCTGGCTCCTCACTTACTTCATTACGTTCCCCCTCCAGCATAATTAGGCATTGGCAGTCTTTTTGGTGTATCATTGGATACTAGCATATGCACGAGCAGTGATTGATATATTTTGTTGGTGGTACCTTTGAATATACACCTTTTGTTACCTAATATCATTTACACAACTTTACTTCTGGATGTAGGGAACTTTTAGGAAAATTATATCTGTGGATTTCTTGTATCATGAGGAACCATGTATTGCCTGCAGTTATTTGGGTTGTTCTGCTCTTTATACCTCTATTTGATATGTGTGTTTTTAAGTGTAATTAATAAAGATTTTTGTAATTTTTGACTATATACTCTCTGTTGTATTTTTAAGCAAATAGTAGATAGTGAACTTGTTATATCAATCCCCTTTATCAATGCATGTGGAGCTCCAGTGAGGAGGATGCAATGGATGTGCTTCAAGTAGTTTATTGAATATACCTTGAAAGAATACGCAGGAGCTGACATATAGAGGTCAAAAGAAATTTTCCTCTCAACTCTGTGCAAAGATGTCTGAACAAGATGGAGACACAGCAAACAAACATTAGAAAGGATGTGACCTCACAGAACAGGAGGAGTAACATAAGAGCAAAGAAGTATGGAAGTTACATCATCATCATGGCTTACATAAGCATTACAAACAGTTACAAACAGTGGCCATATGGTGGCAGCAAAACATTGCATATAATAGAAATAACATGAATGCTCATGTAATTAATGGGTCCCAGTAAGGAGGGACAGCACATCCATGACCACTAAATTGTACATAATCAATCACACCCTTCAGCATATCCCATCCTACACACCAATTTTTTATGATGGTTTTCAGTTTACTCTCACTCCTCACCTTTGCCACAAACATGGTGGAGAAGGTGGCACTGTCTTATTGGAAAACCGTTCCCCCAGCCCAGCTCCACTTTTACCTCTTTACCCTATCCTTTTTTTAAACAAACTGTGTCCACATTTGCTCTCCCTCTGAAATCCGAGTGGCCATCATCTACTGACCACCAGGCTCTGATACCACCTTTTTCAACCACTTCAATACCTGCCTGCTATACTTTATTTCAACTGACAGCCTCAGCATCATTATGGAAAACTTTAGTATCAGCTACCTTTAAACTCCTATTACTTACTTTCTTCTTTGACCTCTTGCTATGGGCCTCCACAGCCAATCACAAAGAGGGACACATATTAGACCTTACTTTTACCCACCTATTTTGTCTTTTTAAAGCGGCTATGGGAGAAACCAAAAAAAATAAGAACTTATAGTGCAGCAATACTCAAGATAAGCAGTAACTATCTGTCCCAATCCAGTGTGCGAACTACACGCTGTTATATCGCATATTATCGCCATGTTGGATCTTTCTCCTGACTGGGCTAGTGGGCGTAGTTACAGTTGCTAAGAGCAATGTGTACAAACTACATTTCCCACAACAGCTGCTTCCTCCCAACTGATTTATAGATTCTATATACTATATCCACAACACAAATATATATGTATGTGTGTGTATACAGCCTTGAGTCTCCTTTCTACTCTGTAGAGTCATCCCTCATGCCACAATTCTTTCAGTTCAACTCAGTTATGTCTGTCAGCCTAACCAGGAAATAACTCACAGAGCCTGTCCTACTTCTTGTAGGACAGGTTTCTGCTGAGAAAGAGCCCGGCGGCCATTTTGTTCTTCTATAATTATTATCCCCCTAGACAAAATGAGCAGGTATTTAGGATTTTTTTCATTATAACATGTAGTTTATATATTTGGCTTTCTTCTTTTCCCGGAGAACCTCATTAACTTGTCAAAGTTACCTTTTCCCCAAGTGACCACAGCTTACTACATATTATGCTCTCTTATCTTTTAAACTGCCCCTCAGTCCAATAACTGGCACACCAGCATGGGAATTTTAAATGTCTGGTTATTAACAGATATTCTGACTCTTTTCTACCATATTTCAATTTATTGTATATAGGAAGACACTGTTTTCTGTATCACCAAAATTACTCTAACTCCCATCTCAGCCATCCTTCTCACACAAAGCAGAACTCCTACAAATTATGGCACACCAATCTGATGAAAGAACAGAGGCAAGCTTTGAGGATTATAGATTGATGTATTGAGAAAGCCTACGCCAAGGAAGATGTCAATACAAACAAATGAGCAACCACTATACGGCTATTCAACAGTTTTCATGTCTCTCAATTTCCCCTTTTTGTCTTTTGTTTCAATCATAAAATGGACAAGAAAGAAAAGTTTTAACCTACAGTCTGCATGACTGTTTACACAGCTACTTTTTGCTTTTTCCCCATAACTAGGTACTCCACCATTACTAATGAAAAGGAATTCTACATTCTCCTATAAATCACCCTGAATGAACCTGGAACTGGATGAAGTGCATTATAGCATGGAACACATCTTTCCACACAGAAAATAAAGACTAACTTTTAATAATGCTTCCTGGGATGCCCACTGCTGTTTTATATCCATAGAAGAACAGAGATTTATAGGTGAACAAATCTCACGCTCTATTGTTATAAATCACACTAGCTCATTTCACTATCACCATTTGCCTCAGAGCTCCTTGAATATGTTCACCTTGAACCTTCCTCCCACCAAACATTTAACTCTCTTTTATACCTTTAAGGGGTTACACCTGTGTTGGGTTGCTAACATTAGTGGGTTGCAATGGGAAACCAGGGAGTTGAATGGCCTGATTATGGCAAGGAAACAGTTAATAGTTAAGGCAGGCAGTTTGGGCCTGTGTATGTAGGGTGCTGTGAGTCAGGAGGAGCTGGCCAGCCAATCAGCAAGCTCGAGGGGTGGAGCTGGGCTGAGGAGAAGGGGGCCAGCTTGTGCAGAGGTGGAAACTGCAGTTAGTGACAGAGTTGTCAGTAGAGAGTCAGTCAGAGGGGAGGAGATAGTCACAGGAGAGAGAGAAGTGTGCCCCTCAGAGTTGCTGTAGCCGTGAGGGGTAGAAGATATTGTTGGCTATCATTCGGAGAGAGTAGAAAGCCATGTCCTTGTATATAGTTGCAGTTTGTTAAAAGCAGAGAAAATAAGGGAGAGGCCGGGGAGAGGTCCCCACTCTAGAGTCAGTGAGTGTCCAGAGGAAAGGCATCGATCCGGGGAGCAGCGAGAAGTTCAGCAGAAGGCCTAAGCTATAGTGAAGGACACGAGCGCACTGTATATACTGCAACAGCAGCTAATGATGAGAGTAAAAGCCTCATCACTCCCAGAACAGTTGTCATGTCAATTGATTATTGTCGGTGCACCACACGTCTAAAACACTGCACATCTCCCCGCAATTCAAAAGAACAGGCAACAGTCGGACACAATTGGGGTGCTGCCATTACACCACCCTTTCTGTTACCTACCAACTACTATACAGTTTAGGTCTTAAACACACTAGTCTGCATAAACAACCTTAACAGAGTTAACTTCTGGATTATCATGAATTATGTGCCTCCTCCTAGGTCTGTCCTCTAACTTGGGCACCATTAACTATCTCTTCCTCTTAAACTCTCTCATAGATCGGCATCAAAGACTCAGCCTTCTCTTGTATCGGCTCAAATTTAAAGGGGTTTTGCCACGAAGGCATTTCATGCCTGTTTTGCCCAGCTTCAGCTTGCAGTATGCTCCAAAGGGGCATGTGTGATTGGCTTGAACTGCATATCATGTGGCCAAGCAGGCTGATTTCACCATGCCTTTTCCCACTGTGTGCTCACTCTAGTCAAACAAAGGTCTGTTTATGTAAAGAACTGTGAATAGCTGCAATGAGTGGTTAGTTCTTCTGCCTTCAAACATAGAGGTCCTATGTTCTAATCCCTTAGGGAGCCAAACATGGATTTTTTCTCATTGCACATACCTGATTGAGACTATTTTTTTTTTAATTTATTTTCACTGCTTGACTAATTACTAAGGAGTACAGAGGACAGGAGTAGAATGAAAGCACCTGGGGTTGAGCACTCACTCAGCAGTGAGTCTGTGTGATTACTAGGCAGAGAAAAGACTGACAGTAACTGCTTGAGAGGAGAGGTGATGTCTGAGTATGTGCGGCAAAACTGAGGAGCTCTCATGACTGGTCACTATGGATTTCAAAGGTTGCAGCTAAAACAAAAATGGTACAGAATTTTTAACCCCTTAAGGACCCGGCGTGGTTGTTGTTGTTGTCACGTTCGTTTTTCCCTCCTCGCCTTCCCAGAGCCATAACCTTTTTATTTTTTCACCTACATAGACATATGAGGGCTTTTATTTTGCAGGACAAGATGTACTTTCTACAATGCATTAGACTGTACCAATATGGCGGTTTCCCCCTCTTCCTGTCTACGGCCGGAAGTGGGGCAAACCGGGACATGGCAGTGACAGGAGCCTTCACAGGGCTCCCCACTGCCGTGTCCAGGTGTCGGACCGCTGCAGCTATGCTGTGGCGATGCCGATCACCCTGACGATCGGTGCGTGGCACCGATCGTCATTCATTGAGACGCCGCGGCCATCTTTGCCATGGTGTCTGACGGGTTAAACAGCACCAACAACAACACCAGCAAAGGGAATGACTCAATGACTCAGCTACCCTTGCTACCAGACCTACTCCCCGACTCTGGGTCACACCATCATACAGGTAAAGCATCACAGCAACAATGGCCACCATGCAGCGACACAACCAAGAAGAAAGGATTACAAATGCTCATCTTTCCATGTTCTCCAAGCAAACGGACTAAGAGAAAATGGGTAGCGACCCTTATGCACTCACCTGCTACGTAAAAAGTGGGGCCAAATGAAAGGAATGCTGGTACCAAGGCAAGACAAATTAAAATGAGGGGACTGATTCACAATAGGATACGGTGACCAGACGTCCTGCTTTCGCCGGAATGGTCACGCTTTTGTCCGCTGTATCCCATGACCCTGGCAATGTCCTAGAAGGATGGGTCAATGTCCCACTATCAGCAGCTTCCAGGCTGCTGCTGTGGGCCCGGAGCACTGGCGATCTTTTCAGTTGTATGCACCTCCTCTGGAGGCGCATAGAGTTTAAACTGCTATTGCGGAGACAATGGAGTTTCAAGCATAGTACTGTTATTTTTTATTTTTAACCGGTGCCTGAGCACCTGCCTACAAATTATGGGGACTGATACTTGCCTACAAACTATGGGAACCTATACCTGCCTACAAACTATGGGAACCTATACCTGTCTACAAACTATGGGGGCCTATACCTGCCTACAAACTATGGGGCCTATACCTGTCTACAAACTATGGGGGCCTATACCTGCCTACAAACTATGGGGACCTATACCTGCCTACAAACTATGGGAACCTATACCTGCCTACAAACTATGGGGGCCTATACCTGCCTACAAACTATGGGGACCTATATCTGCCTACAAACTAATGGGGCCTATACGTGCCGACAAACTTTGTGGACCTATACCTGTCTACAAATTATGGGGACCTATACATGCCTACAAACTATGGAGGACCTATACCTGCCAACCTTACAGACTATGGGGACATATATCTGCCTACCGTAAAGACTATGGGGAACTATACTTGCCTACCCTACAGATTATGGGGGACCTGTACCTGCCTTCTCTTCAGACTATGGGGGACATATACCTGCCTACAGACTGTGGGGGTCTTGATATACCTGCCTAAAGACTATTGGGGAGTTGGGGACATATAGCTGCCTAAAGATTATGGGGGGGATTTTCCTGCCTACAAACTATGGGGGCCTATACCTGCCTACAAACTATGGGGACCTATACATGCATACAGATTATGGGGGACTTTTATCTGCCTACAGACTTTGAGGGACATGATATAACTGCCTACAAACTATGGCGGACATATCTGCCTACAGATTATGGGGAGCATTTACCTGCCTACCAACTATGGGGGACATATACCTGACTACAATCTACGGGGACTGATACCTGCCTACATACTATGGGGGAAATATACCTGCCTACAGACTATGGGGTCCCTATGTGCCTATAACCTACTGGGAATCGTAGAAGGATGCCAGCTTCAACCCGGAGATGCAGTTTAAACAATGTTCCAATATTAAAAACATGTTGTAGGAACAAACATTTAATTTCAATACTTCACATAGCAATAAAAATGGTCCTTGCTAACCTACCAGTATAACCTACTGGGGGGACATATATACCTACCTATCTTATTGGGCCTTTATAGGAATTATGGATGTCTCCCCATCCCCGACTTTCCTATCACAGGAAAGCAGGTCACCAAGTTTTCTTTGTAAATCCCCATTATGGGTATATAAAACCCCCAGTATAGGTATATAGGTGTTGGAAAAATGATGATTCTAAAATAATTGTGTGGTAAATTCTGCAGGAATGAGTTGTGGCTGGGAGAAGACATCAGAATGGTCTGGACCGAATGGAGAAGAATAAGGAAAGTAAACGACTCCGATCAGAAAATAAATCACCTTTGTTTCCTTAAATGCAACCGCACTGTAATCAGTTATGTGTCTGCAGAGCTTGTATATGCTGGTAACTACCACTTTATGGTCACTGTGTGGAGGTGACATATAGTCTGCAGAGCTTGTGCACACTATTATCTATCACAATATGGTCACTGTATGTTGGTAATATACAGTCTGCAGAGCCTGCGTACACTGTTATCTACCACAATAT
Source organism: Phyllomedusa bahiana (assembly GCA_025379985.1). Lineage (NCBI taxonomy): Eukaryota > Metazoa > Chordata > Amphibia > Anura > Hylidae > Phyllomedusa > Phyllomedusa bahiana. The sequence continues at coordinate 11,545 of JAODAL010046491.1, read as the reverse complement.
GGTCACTGTATGTTGGTAATATACAGTCTGCAGAGACTGTGTACATTGATATCTACCACCATATGGTCACTGTGTGGGGGTGACATATAGTCTGCAGAGCTTGTGCACACTGTTATCTACCACTGTATGGTGACTCTATGGAGGTAATAAAGTCTGCAGTGTCTCTATACACTGATACCTACTACCTTATGGTCACTGTATGGTGGTGGTATACCATCTGTCTGCAGAGCCTGTGTACACTGGTATTTACCGCTATATGGTTACTGTGTGAGGGAAATATTGGTTGTAGTGTAATGGTTTAGGTTCAGGTACAGTTTGGCAGCATCTCCCAGCTCTCCTGGATGCTGAATAGGCTATCCAACATCCAGGAAAGCTTGGTGATGCCAAACCCCTGAATTAGCTTTCTTCCAGAGCCGTTACACAGCAGTTGGGTGTAGTGGGAGTCGTGGGTGTGGCCTTTTGTGAAGGGTTGTCGCTTGTTTTAAACAGGGTGGGGTCTATGAGAATTGGGGGTGGTGCATATCTCTCTTTCGTTACCAAAATTTCTGGTCACCTTACAATAGGAGAGAAAAAGACATGAACCACTCATCCACATTCCATATGTTAATCTAATGTTGTGTACCAGCACTGCCGCTGTCCTCCGTCTCTGCTGGTCTTCTGTTTACTTACTGGCTCTGGCTGAATGGAATGTCACTACTGCAGCCACTAACTGGCTACAGTAGTCACATGATATTTCCTGATGTCACCATTCAGAAGTACTCTGAAATGTAATGTTAGGCAATGGCATTTGACAGCTGCAGCCAATCAGCAATAATGCTTTAATGAAGGGTGAACAATTAAAGGGGTGCTCCCATGAGTGCTTTTCAGTGCAGCAGGTCGGCTTGTAGCTAGCAGCAGGTCAATCCTGTCAGAGAATGAGGATGGCAGTGCTTAAAGCCTTTCTCCCCCATTAATTGCTATTATAATTCCAAATATAGCCCAGCTAGTTTGTTCAGCTATGTTTGGAACTTCCATAGCAATGAAGGGGGGTGAGGGATGCCTCAAGGCACCTATGAAAAGCACATGTGGTATCACTCCTTTAAAAGAAATAGAGAAGTTAGATTTCTTTTTCCATTCTTCACTAAAAATAAATATATAACCAGTAACAGTGAAAAAATAGTCCTGTAAAAAACAAGTCTTCACACAGATATTTAAACAATTTGGGACAGCCCATATGATGATGTCATGTCTTTGGAAGCTTCTGTTTAGTGGTTAGGTTTAGGTTTAGTGGCAACATTTGAATTAATTAGAGACACACCTGGGGATGTATATTTAAAGCACACCAGAAACACACTGCTTCTGTGTGTAACATCATGGGAAAGTCTGAAGAAGACATTATATCATCAAGAGAATTGTGGACTTGCACAGGTCTGGATTATCCTTGGGTGCAATTTCCAGTTACATGAAGGTGTCTTGTTCATCTGTACAATCAAGTATACGCAAGTACAAACAAGATGGGAATGTCCACCCATGATACTGCTAAGGAAGAAATGGTTTTGGTGTCTCGGAGATGAACATTCTTTGGTCCGACATGTGCATATCAACCCAAGAACAAAAGAAAAAGACCGTGTGAAGATGCTGGTGGAAGCTGGTAAGATTGTGTCATTATCCACAGTAAAACGAGAAGTACATCAACATGGACTGAAAGCTCACTCTGCCAGGAAGAAGCCATTACTGGAAAAGAAACATATAAAAGCCAGATTAATGTTTGCAAATGCACACAGGAACAAAGACCTACATTTTTGAAACATATCCTGTGGTCTGACAAAACTAAAATTGAACTGTTTGGCATAATGACCATCAATATGTTTGGAGGAAAAAGGGAGAAGCTTGGAAGCCTAAGAACACCATTCCAACTGTGAAACACAGGAGTGGCAGCATCATGTTGCGGGGTTGTTTTGCTGCAGAAGGGACTGATGCACTTCACAAAATAGATGGCATCATGAGGAAAGAAGATTATGTGACAATACTGAAGCAACATCTCAAGACATGAGCCAGGAAGTTAAAGCTTAGGGGAAATGGGTCTCCCAAATGGACAATGACCCAAAGCATACTGCCCAGCTGGTTACAAAGTGGCTTAAAGATAACCAAGTCAATGTTTTGGAGAGGCCATCACAAAGCCCTGATCTCAATGCTATTAAAAATGTATGGGCAAAGCTGAAAAGTGCGAGCAAGGTCACCTACAAAGATGGCTCAGTTACACCAGTTCTATCAGGAGGAATGGGCCCAAATTCCTACCAACTATTGTGAGAAGCTTGTGGAAGGATATCCAAAACGTTTGACCCAAGTCATACAGTTTACGGGCAATGCTACCAAATACTAATGAAATGTATGTAAACTTTTCACTTTGCAGAAAGTTATAAATATGGCTTAAAAATGTTTCAATTACTTTTATATTTTTCAGTAGAAATCAGAATTTTCATATGAATAAAAAAAAACACAGGCATAATAATCTATATGATCAAATGGAAAATGTTCTTAGCTGTATATGTCTAAAAATCTATCATAATTAAAAAATGAAATTCTTGATAATTCAGCATCTGCTCAGTTATCTATCACTCACACCCATATCTGGTAGCTGGCATGGTTATTGGCTGCAATAGCTAGAGCATTTAATAAATGAAAGCACAAAAGAGCACAGTCAGTCCTGCCAGAAGCTGCGCCAGTGCCAGGACTGCTAACGACTGACTTACTCTAATGTGCCAACTTTATTTTGAAATCATTTCAATATACAAGCAACTGGTAAAATAAAGCAACAGTGGCTAATATTCCTGTGTTTGGAAAATAAAGGCCGTATTTTAATGTAAGCATCTAGGAGGCAGGAAGCCGTGGAGAGTTTTTGGCTTTCCGTAGTAATGACAATATGTTCTCTTGGAATATATTGAAATTTTTCATGTACACAGATTTACACCTCCGCTTATTTCATCTCTATTTTTGTAAATGTCCTGATTCATTTCATTTGTTTTGGCTTCAATGCTGAATGCTACCCTGAGGGGCTGTTTTACCAAGTTCCATAGAAAAGTATAAATTATTTTATGTTGTATAAAGTAAAAACAGTTCTGAATTCTATAAAATATCACATTGTAAAAAAAAAAAAAAATGAAGGATTTAAGTAATGGCATATAGCTAGAGAATGATTGTTGTTGATATACTTTTTGTGCCCCCCACAAATCCATAGAATTAAGACACCACAGTGCTATTTTAATGCTGCATCTTCTTCACTGCTTGCCCCTATACATTGGTGCCACATCCACCTGGTATACAACGGCTATGCTGCAGTTTTCTGCATCTGAGATCATCAGGAAAAACTTATATGGAGAGGAAGCACAAAATCATCAGCCCCTTCATTCTGAGGATTAGTGAGGGTGCTAGAAATGGTCCCTGGTTGGTTCAAAATGTATCCGACCAAACTTAATTAGATTGGATTGGAAGTGATACCATGCCAGGAGCCCCAGTGGATCTATAGTGCCATGGACTTAAGTTAGGCTTAGGGTGGATTGTTTTGTCAATGTGTGCCAAAATTTGTGACCAACCTGAATCCAGTCTCTTGGATTCAGGCCAAATATGACATCAACATTAAACCTGGAGTTCAACACTACTTACAACCTGACCATAGTGTGTTCCATTTTAAGGGGAGCTGAGCAGTATCTATTGTTGGTGCCCTCTTGCCATACAATGTACTGACATAAAGGGCGACATGTATGAATCTCGCCGGGTCGGGGCGCACCTTTCCGCCGGTTTTCCGGCGAAATTTGCGCCTGATTTATGTCGGCACTGGGGCGCGCTCATACATCCTATGTAAAGTCCGCCGCGCCTCGCCAGTGTTTGAGGCGCAGTGCGGGACTTAGGCGCAGTGCGGCGCTGCGCCTATGATTCGCCGCCCGAGGTAGTGCACTCATACATGCGGGCAAAAGTCCGCCGCGCCTCGCCAGTGTGGGGGGCGCAGTGCGGGGACATGGGCGCAGTGCGGCGCTGCGCCTATGATTCGCCGTCCGAGGAGGTGCGCTCATACATGCGGGGAAAAGTTCTCTGCGCCTCGTCAGTGTGGGGCACAGTGCGGGGACATGGGCGCAGTGCGGGACTTAGGCGCAGAAGGGACTGCGCCGAAAATCTGTTCCGATGCGAGACAGGCTGGAGAACAGCGAGAAATCATTCCACATGTCGGTGCGGAGTATGAATCAAAAATCGCCTTTATAAAGGCGTTCAACATTCTCAGAAAAAGAGCTCAAACCTCAAAAATAACAAATACATAAAGCAAAATCACTTTCCAAATATCCTAATTCAAGAAATAGGATATTGGAAATTGCCGGGAAATACAGTAATTCAAATTCTGAAAGCTATTCTCATTGGTCGGCAGAAACCGGCCAATCAGAATAGGAGCGACAGTGACCCATTTATAACCTATGAAGAACTATTGACCAATCAGAATCAAAGGCGGGACAGTTCAAAATACAGTAAAAATGCTGAAAAGAGCTGATTGGCTGAGCTAGCGGGGGCTTGGCTATCTCGGCCAATCAGAATAGGAGCGACAAAGACCCATTATAGCCTATGGAGAACTATTGACCAATCAAAATCAAAGGCGGGACAGTTCAAAATACAGTAAAAATGCATGCAGAAAAGAGCTGATTGGCTGAGCTAGCGATGGCTTGGCTATCCCAGCCAATCAGAGCGGGAGCTACATCTCCCATAGTAGTCTATGGAGAGATCGGCGCAATGCAATCTTGGCGCTCAGCGCCGTGCGGCATGGAGTATGATAAAAAATAAAATTTTTATTAGTTGTAAAATATTCTCTGAAAAGAGCTGAAACATTCTATAAACATAAATCAATTCTATCCCGAACACTGCGTTTGTCGCCGAGACCGGCGCTACATCGGGAATTGCAATAGAAAGAATTGCCGGGAAATACAGTAATTCAAAATCAGTACGCTATTCTGATTGGTCGGCATAAACCAGCCAATCAGAATAGGAGCGACAAAGACCCATTATAAGCTATGAAGGAGAATTGACCAATCAGAATAGGAGCGACAAAGACCCATTATATCCTATGGAGATGTTTGGACCAATCAAAATAAAAGGCGGGACAGATCAAAATAAAGTAAAACGGCATAAAAGAGCTGATTGGTTTAGCAAGCAGGGGCATGGCTATCCCAGCCAATCAGAGCGCGAGCTACTTCTCCCAGTGTAGTCTATGGAGAGATCGGCGTAATGCAATCTCGGCGCTCAGCGCCGTGCGGCATGGAGTATGAATAAAAAAATCATTTTTATTAAGTGTAAATCATTATCAGATAAAGCGCTGAAACCTTCTCTAAAAATAAAGCAGTTAAATCCCGAACAACGCGTTTGTCGCCGAGACCGGCGCTACATAAGGAATTGCAATAGAGAGAATTGCCGGGAAATACAGTAATTCAAATTGTTTAAGCTCTTCTGATTGGTCGGCATAAACCAGCCAATCAGAATAGGAGCGACAGTGGCCCATTCTAACCTATGGAGGAGAATTGACCAATCAGAATAGGAGCGACAGGGACCCATTATATCCTATGGAGAAATATTGACCAATCATATTCAAAGGCGGGACAGTTCAAAATACAGTAAAAAGGCAGAAAAGAGCTGATTGGTTGAAGTGGCGGGGGCTCGTCCAGCTTAGCCAATCAGAGCGCGAGCTACTTTCTCATAGAGTTCTATGGGAAAAGAAATGCAGAGCGAGCTCTGTTTGTGATTGGCTAAGTTAAAAGAGGTGCGGTTATTTGGACCAATGGGAGAGCGAGCGACGCTCCTATGGGTTTTCTAATGCAATCTGAAATAAAACTGTACATGGCCGAAATCAAATGATAATACTGCCAAAGTTGTCCCGATGTGTATATAAAATGAATAATAATATGGGGGTAAATAAAAAAAAAATATTAATTCAATAATCAGGTTTATTTCTTTATTTTCGTTAGGCAAGGATCAATAGTATTGGTGTAATGAAAATAACCGCACCTCTTTTAACTTAGCCAATCACAAACAGAGCTCGCTCTGCATTTCTTTTCCCATAGAACTCTATGAGAAAGTAGCTCGCGCTCTGATTGGCTAAGCTGGACGAGCCCCCGCCGCTTCAACCAATCAGCTCTTTTCTGCCTTTTTACTGTATTTTGAACTGTCCCGCCTTTGAATATGATTGGTCAATATTTCTCCATAGGATATAATGGGTCCCTGTCGCTCCTATTCTGATTGGTCAATTCTCCTCCATAGGTTAGAATGGGCCACTGTCGCTCCTATTCTGATTGGCTGGTTTATGCCGACCAATCAGAAGAGCTTAAACAATTTGAATTACTGTATTTCCCGGCAATTCTCTCTATTGCAATTCCTTATGTAGCGCCGGTCTCGGCGACAAACGCGTTGTTCGGGATTTAACTGATTTATTTTTAGAGAAGGTTTCAGCTCTTTATCTGATAATGATTTACACTTAATAAAAATTATTTTTTTATTCATACTCCATGCCGCACGGCGCTGAGCGCCGAGATTGCATTGCGCCCATCTCTCCATAGACTACAATGGGAGAAGTAGCTCGCGCTCTGATTGGCTGGGATAGCCAAGCCCCCGCTAGCTCAGCCAATCAGCTCTTTTCTGTATTTTTACTGTATTTTGAACTGTCCCGCCTTTGATTTTCATTGGTCAAAACTTCTCCATAGGATATAATGGGTCTTTGTCGCTCCTATTCTGATTGGTCAATACTCCTCCATAGGATATAATGGGTCTTTGTCGCTCCTATTCTGATTGGCTGGTTTATGCCGACCAATGAGAATAGCTCACAGAATTTGAATTACTGTATTTCCCGGCAATTCTCTCTATTGCAATTCCCGATGTAGCGCCGGTCTCGGCAACAAACGCGTTGTTCGAGATAGAATTGATTTATGTTTTTAGAATGTTTGAGCTCTTTTTCAGAGGATATTTTACAACTAATTAAAAATGATTTTTTAATTCATACTCCATGCCGCACGGCACTGAGAGCCGAGATTGCATTGCGCCCATCTCTCCATAGACTACAATGGGAGAAGTAGCTCGCGCTCTGATTGGCTGGGATAGCCAAGCCCCCACTAGGTCAGCCAATCAGCTCTTTTCTGTATTTTTACTGTATTTTGAACTGTCCCGCCTTTGATTTTGATTGGTTCAAACTTCTCCATAGGCTATAATGGGTCCCTTCGCTCCTATTCTGATTGGCCGAGATAGCCAAGCCCACGCTAGCTCAGCCAATCAGCTCTTTTCTGCATTTTTACTGTATTTTTAACTGTCCCGCCTTTGATTCTGATTGGTCAATAGCTCTCCATAGGTTTTAATGGTTCACTTGCGCTCCTATTCTGATTGGCTGGTTTATGCCGACCAATAAGAATAGCTTTCAGAATTTGAATTACTGTATTTCCCGGCAATTTCCAATATCCTAATTCCTGATATTGCGCCGTTCTCGATTTTTGGAAAGTGATTTTTTTTTTAATATTTATTATTTTTGAGGTTTGAGCTCTTTTTCTGATAATGTTTTACGCCTTTATAAAGGCGATTTTTTAAAATCTTTCTCCATGCTGCACGGAGCGGAGCGCCGAGATTTCTCTTTCGATCTTCTGTATGCTTCCTCGCATGTTCCATTCTCGCTTCACTTCGCCTCCGCCGGAGCATTTAGACCAAAATAAGCAAGGTCTGCCTGTCGGAGCTGCAGAGCGCTGCATTGCGCCGCACTTTGGCGAGCCGCCATCATACATGCCTCGGGGTTTTCGAGCGCGCCGCGTCCCGCCCCGGAACGCCTACACCGCGCCCATTGCCCACCCCTTCATGCGGGGCGCAGCTGAAAGTTTCGAATGCTGCGCCTAACACTGCATCCCTACGTCCGACAGGGGGATTCGGGCCAGGAGGCGCAGTTTACTCCCAAAAACAGGTGAAAAGCCCGTTCATACATGTCGCCCAAAGTGTACATATAGTAATACCAAACAGTACCTGTAAAATATGAAGTGCTTTACAATATGGTGCCCAAATTCCAGCAACCAAATAACACTTCTATATAGGTGTCTTAATGACAATGTTGTATAGTGCTGCCACCATCATACACCATCAAAAATAATATACTGGACCATCAGACACATGATTATAGGAGACAAAAAGCAGTTGCATCTGAAATCTATTGATTGAAGTAGCCTAGAGATCTCTTTAATACATAACTAAATACCTGTATTGTAAATTGTATAAGGTGGGTAGGAGCCCTGGTACAGATTCTTCATTCAGATCTGAAAATTCTAGTCATGATTCTGTGTGATGCTTAGGCAGCAATGCTACACAATGTCACTATGCACTTCACATTCAGGTAGAGCGGTTCGGCCTGATTCGAATTTTGCCTTTGATGACAGGAAATTGTGTGACCAATCACCAGTCTTTTCCCAGACAGGAAAAAAGAAGCAAATGCCATAAGTAAATGATACATTTCTTTTTTTCTCCTGTCTGGAAAAAGGCTCCTGATTGGTCACACAAATTTCCTGCCATTGTCAGCAAAATTTATATCAGGCCTAACCAGCCCTATCAGAATCCCAAGTGCAATACTGGTTACTAACACTGTACTGCAGTAATACTGTACAGCAACCAAAACAGTTTTTTACTTTAAGTAATGTAATAACAGTGTACTAACAGTAAAATGTCTTTTTAATCACTCCCAAAACTTTCAGAGATAGATAATGGTTTATACAAAAAATATATGGAAAAATATAAAACAAGAATTTAACCTACTTGAGAGAACTTCAGATACATCCCCAGTTTAAAGACACAAAATAAGAGAAATCTCTTCTGCTATGTAGCTGGATAGGGCTGACTCTTTAGGTCAATTCAGTCTAGTAGGATCCACATGTAAAACAGATGGCTCTGTGGAAGAAAAATATGGGGAATCAAATCTATATAATAGTTGATGATTGAGGAGCTCATAATATAATTCCAATCTCTTACAAACCCATCAATGATGTGAATGGAGCAGTAATGTAGTTAAATACAGTACCAGAGAATGGCACTATAAAGATTAAGGGTGACATGTATGATCGGTCTTTACGCCTGTTTTTTGGCGTATACTGCGCCTCCCAGCCCGAATACCGCTGTCAGACGCGGGGATTCAGTGTTAGGCGCAGTGTTCGCCACTTTCAGCTGCGCCCCGCATGAAGGGGCGGGCAGTGGGTGCGGTGTGGGCGCGATGTAGGCGTTCCGGAGCGGGACACGGCGCGCTCGAAAACTCTGAGGCATGTACGATCGCGAGTCGGCAAAGCGAGGCGCAGTGCAGCGCTCGGCAGCTCTGAAAGGCAGACCAGGTTTTTTTTGGTCTAAATCCTCCGACAGAGGAGAAGTGAAGCAGGATCAGAACATGCGAGGAAACAGATAGAAGATCGCGACCGAAATCTCGGCGCTCCGCTCCGTGCAGCAGGAGTATGAATCTGAAAAAATCGCCTTTATAAAGGCGGAAAACAGGGTCAGAAAAGAGCTGAACGTAAAAAATAAACATAATTTAAAAAAAAAAACACTTTCCAAAACTCTAGAACGGCGCAATATCAAGATTTATGATATTGTAAATTGCCGGGAAATACAGTAATTCAAATTCTGAAACCTATTCTCATTGGTCGGCATAAACCGGCCAATCAGAATAGGAGCGACAGTGAACCATTAAAACCTATGGGGAAGGATTGACCAATCAGAATCCACGGCGGGATAATTCAAAATACAGTAAAAAGACAAAAAAAGAGCTAATTGGCTGAGCTAGCGGGGCTTGGCTAGCTCGGCCCAATCAGAATAGGAGCGACAAAGACCCATTCTATTTCTATGGAGAAGTTTAGACAATCAGAAATCCACGCGGGATAATTCAAAATACAGTAAAAAGACAGAAAAGAGCTGATTGGCTGAGCTAGCGGGGCTTGGCTATCCCAGCCAATCAGAGCGCGAGCTACTTCTCCCATTAAAGTCAATGGAGAGATGGGCGCAATGCAATCTCGGCTCTCAGCGCCGTGCGGCATGAAGTATTAATCAAAAAATTATTTTCATTAAATGTCAAACATTTTTCAGATAAAGAGCAAAAACCCTTCTTTACAAATAAAACAGTTAAAAGCCCGAACAACGCGTTTGTCGCCGAGACCGGCGCTATATAGGGAATTGACAATAGAAGAATTGCTGGGAAATACAGTAATTCAAATTGTTTAAGCTATTCCATTGGTCGGCATTAAACCAGCCAATCAGAATAGGAGCGACAATGTCCCATTATAACCTATGGAGGAGAATTGACCAATCAGAATAGGAGCGACAATGTCCCATTATAAACCTATGGAGAAAAATTGACCAATCATATTCAAAGGAGGGACAGTTCAAAATAACAGTAAAAATGCCAGAAAGAGCTGATTGGTTGAAGCGGCGGGGGCTCGTCCGCTTAGCCAATAAAGCGCGAGCTACTTCTCATAGAGTTTATGGGGAAAAGAAATTCTGAGCGCGCTCTGTGATTGGCTAAGTTAAAACAGGCGCCGTTATTTGGACCAATGGGGAGAGCGAGCGACGTCCTGTGGGTTTTCTAATGCAATCTGAAATAAAACTGTACATGGGCCCAAATCAAATTATAAAAACTACAGAAGTTGTACCGATGTGTATATAAAACGAATGATAATATGGGGGTAACGAAAAAAAATATTAAATCAATAAAAATCATGTTTTTTTCTTTATTTTCGTTGCACCCATACTATTGGATCCTTGCTAACGAAAATAAAGAAAAAAACATGATTTTATTAATTTAATATTTTTTTTCAATTACCCCCATATTATTATTCATTTTATATACACAAACAGGACCACTTCTGTAGTCTTATAATTTGATTTTTGGGGCCGTTTTTACAGTTTGATTTCAGATTGTATTAGAAAACCCATAGGAGCGTCGCTCGCTCTCCATTGGTCCAAATAACGGCGCCTCTTTTAAAATTAGCCAATCACAGAGCACAGCTCAGAATTTCTTTTCCCCATAAACTCTATGAGAAAGTAGCTCGCGCTCTGATTGGCTAAGCTGGACGAAGCCTCCGCCGCTTCAAACAATCAGCTCGTTTCTGCAAATTTTTACTGTATTTTTGAACTGTCCCGCCTTTGAAATTTTATTGGTCAATTTTTCTCCATAGGATATAATGGGACATTGTCGCTCCTATTCTGATTGGTCAATTCTTCTCCATAGGTTATAATTAGTGTTGAGCGATTGCGTTGGCTATCGAGATCGATCGATCGATAGTCGATAGTCGGCCGCTTTTCGAATAAGGTTTTTCGATAGTGAGCGTCGATTATGAGCGATGACCATTAAAGTCTATGGGAGAGCAACAACACCTTCATTATTACACCAAACAAGGCTGGAGAAGCTGAAATTAACATCCACAACAGTCAAATGGATACGTGTACATCTTAGGCAACACACTTAGGTTATAAAAGTAACAGAAAAAAAGTCCAGACCATTAATCCCTGTCTTTTACCACAGCCTGACCCTTAAATA
>JAODAL010046490.1:0-30870 GCA_025379985.1 Phyllomedusa bahiana | reverse complement strand
CATGTAACCTGATCCCTAAGTTTATAGTGTGTTGCATATCTTCAGCAGGTTTTGCAGAGTAAATGATGAGTTTTGTGTTTCATTTATATACGACTGGAAAACTCATTCACTGATTCATTGATATACAGCATTTGTATTACATATAGTTACATAGTTAGTAGGGTTGAAAAAAAAAATGTCCATCAAGTTCAACGAACGGAGGGGAAAGATGTGGCTGAGTGGAGAGGTAGAGGGAGTTTTTTGAAACTTAGTTTCCCCCATTTATGAAAACTTTGGAACCCATAAGTCAAGAATCAAATTACCCTAAAAGAAGATTTCATTCCTGATCCCAGAGTCACCATCAGACTGGATCCAGATGTTTTATACAGATACATAGTTATGAATTCTATTTAATGGTAAGAAGACTTTTCTCTTCTGGAAACTGAATCCTTTATTCCACCCCCATTGTCATTTGAGGGGTTTTTACATGCAATAGCTTTCCCTGTACTTTCGGAAGTAGCCATTTATATTCTTATATAAATTAATCCTGTCTCCCAGAGCCGACTTTTCTCAAGACTAAATAAATTGAATTCTTTTAACCTCTCTCCATAACTAAGATGCTCCATTCCTTTTGTATTTTGGTTCTCATTTTTGCACTCTCTCTAACTCCATTTATCCTTTTTTAAAAAACGGGAAACCCAAAAAACAACAAAATTTCCAAAGTGAGGCATATGTTGCATTCAGAATATTACCTACCAGGACATATGGTGCACACAGATTATTACCCCCTAGGACATATAGTGCATACTGACAATTATCCTTAGGACATATGGTGCATACAGATTATTATCCCCGGACATAGGTGCAACGATTATTTTTTTTGGGTTAGCCACTCTTAAACAAATTTTTTTCCCCTTATCGCACCCCCATGCAATCTCCAAAACCTGCATATAACCATCCCAATACATCGGGGCCGTCGTATATATTTAAAACACTTTCTTTATTTTCCAAATCGTAAAAAAAAAACGTAAACATACCTTCTATAAACCGTTCAAGAGGATAAATTATGTTTTGTTGCGGAGTCAGACTCCCTTCAAACACGAGTCCATAACGCCCCGCACGGGACTTGTTTCAACGTCCTTGTTTGGATGTTTTTAATGCCATCTAATGATCCGGGGGTATTCACCATTCACCGGTTTAGGTGTATAGGAACCCGATCCAATGCCCCCTTTTGGGCTTTTTCCCCAGGAACCCCCGGAGAACCCCGGGGATAACTGCGGCGGTTTCGACGTTTCGGGGAGGCACCTCCCCTTTCTCAAGCATACAGATTATTACCTCTAGGACATATGATGTCTGCAGATTGTTAGCCCCATGACAAATGGCATATTATTACCGCCAGGACATATGGGGACTAAATTTTTTTATTCAACATTCGCCCGGAGCTCACCCCCAAAAGGGTTTCCCGTGGGGGAGCACCGTAAATTTGCAAAGCAGCCGGCTTAGTCCCCGGGGGTCTTATATACACCATGCTTTAAAAATGAGTTGTGCCATTTTCATGGCACAACTTAAATAGGTGAAAAAGTGCCTTTTTTTTTTATCTTTTTATCACACTTATTTGAAGTTTTTAAATGCACGAGGGTTCTTGCGCTTCGTTTGTCTGTCATCTTTCTCTTACAGTACAAGCAGAAAAAACTATGTAACAAGTAATAACTACTTATAACTGGCCTTACTATGTACAAAACAACATATATAACTAACTATAAAATACTGCCCCTATGTACAAAAAAATATAAACTTATATAATATTGCTCCTATGTACAAGGAATATAACTACTTTATTTATGGCCTCCTATGCTCAAGATATAACTACTAATAAACTCGCTTCCTATGCAACAAGGAATATAACTACTATAATTACTGCCCCTATGTAACAAAGAATTATATACTTACTAATTTTAATAACTGCCCTCCTTATGTACAAAGGAAATATTAACTACAATAATTTTACTGCCCTATGTACAAAAATATAATTTTACTATAAAATATTGCTACTATGTACAAGAATATAAAACTTGCCTTTTAATACTGCCCCCTATTGTACAAGGAATATAACTACTATAATACTGACCCCTATATGTAACAAGAATGTAACTACTATAATTACTGCCTTTCCTATGCAAAGGAATTTAACTTCTGATAATTTACTGCCTCCTATGCACAAGAATATAAATACTATAATTACTTGCCCTCCTATGTACAAGACATATAAAACTATCTATAATTTACTGCCTCTATGTTACAAGAATATAACTACTTTTTACTGCCTCTATGTACAAGAATATAATACTGTAATACTGCCTCCTATGTGAAAGGAATTATTACACTACTATTTACTGCCCTATGTTCAAGAATATAACTTCTATTATACTGACCTATGTACAAGCATATAAACTACTATAATACTGCTCTTGTACATTAATATAAACTTACTATTATACTTGCCACTATATTACAAGAAATATAAATTCTAGAATACTTGGCCCTATGTACAGAAATATAAACTACTATTAATACTTGCACTTATGTACAAGAATATAACTACTATAATACTGCTCCTATGTACAAGATATAACTTACTTATAAAACAATGCTCCTATGTACCCCCCCAAAAAAATTATAAACTTCTATACTTACTGCCCTATGTACATGGAATTTTAAACTTACTATATACTGCCCTATGTACAAGAATTTTAACTACTATTAATACTGCTCCATATGTACATGGAAATATAACTACTATAATACTTGCCACCTTGTAACATGAATATAAACTACATAATGCTGCCTTCTTATGTACAAAGAATATAAACTACTATAATAACTGCCCTCTAGTACAAGAAATATAACTACTATAATTACTGCCTATGTACATGAATATAAAAAATACTATAATACTGCTCCTATGTACAAGAATATAAAAACTTACTATATTACTGCCCCCTAATGTAACATGGAATATAACTACTATAATATGCTCTATTGTACAATGAATATATAATACTATACTACTGCCCTCTATGTAACAAGAATAATAACTTTACTATAATATGCCCCTATGTACAAGAATAAAAACTACTATATACTGCTCCTATGTACAGAATATAACTTACTATAATTACTGCCCTCTATGTACAAAGAATATAAAACTACTATAATTTCTGCCTCCTATGTACAAGAATATAAACTACCATAATAAATGCCTTTCCTATGTACAAGAATATAACTACTTATAATTTTACTGTCCCCTATGTACAAGAATATAATACTATAATACTTGCCCTATGTAAAGAATTTATAAACTTACTATTAAATACCGCCTCCCTGGAGAGGAGGACGTGTTTTGTGAGCTCTGATGTCGGGAGGAAAGCCCAGGGGCGGGGGCACCCTGGCTGGGGAAACTTCCCAAAGCAAGGCCCCCAGGCTTCACGGCTAATTGCTGGGGGAATGAAACCCCAGGCTCCACAATTCCAGGGATGAAAAATCCCAAGTGTACAGAAGGTGTTTGTGTAGTGAAGAGCAGCATGGAAGTGATGGGGAAGCAGTGCTGAACAGCAAAAGAAGCGTGAAATGGAAAGTTTAGAGCATGAAACCCGCCAGTGTTACCTGCAGCGTGCTGAGGGGAAGCGTGGGAGGCCAGGCAGGTGAAGCAGACCCCAGTGCAGCCAGCAGGTGAAGAAGACCCCCCAGTTGGCAAGGCCTGCAGGTGTGCAGTACCAGCCAGACCCCGTGCAGACATCCGAGAAACCTCTCTGGAGAGGACAACATGATCCAGGCAGAATTGCAGCAAGCAGGTAATAAATGGGCGGTTGGATCGTTACGCGGATCTGGGAGCAAGCAAACATGGGGCAGTAAAGTGGAGGAGGACCCAAGGCAGCCAAGCTTACCAAAGGGGCCAGTAAAAACACCACAAGTAAGAGGAACCTGGGGGGAGCCGAGTCACCCCAACCAAGGGAGTGGGGGTGTCGTGTGAACCACCCAAGCAGTAACAGCGCCGGAGAGCCAGCCAGCCTTCCAGAGCCCCCCAGTAGAATGGGGGCAGAAGCGCGACCCAAGCTTGCACCTGGCCGGACCAGGATCCCTGCACTGGTGCAGAGGGAATGAGGGAGGATCCTAAAGAAGGACAAGGGTTCTACTGGCAGGAAAAAGATCCCTGCTGTTTTACAGATGAAAGGGCCGCCATCCTGAAGAGAAAGAACCTCATGGACACAGAAGCTATGGGTCACTGGGGCACAGCTGAAAGAGACCCTGAAGGGAGAATGGAGGACTATCATTGGTAGCAAACTGGGACCTGTTGGGGGAAACCTAACAGGAAAAACACTGGAGAGGTTTTGTGAAGCAGGGGCCAAGCACAGGGTCTTTTGCAGTCACCTAAACGCTCACTAGGCCCAACACCCAGCATAGTAGGCCTATATTTACGACCAGCATGCTATTTCCTTTGATAGATGGGGATACTGTTTCTCAGGTATGAAAACAATAAGTCTACAAAGCAGCCAGCCGGGGTTCTTGCAGCAAAACACCCAGACAAGCAGCAGGACCCAGGCAACTCTCACCGGGACACCACCATGTCCCCAGCGGTCACTGTTCACCGCATGAACCAACCTGCAGGCTCTGCAGGGACAGTATCCGAGCAACATGGACACATACCTGAAAGGTTAACTGTGTGGTAGCGAGCAGGCACTTACAAGTCCCAGCAGAGAGCCCACATTGCTGCAGGGACTGGGGGGGACTCCATCATGGGAGTGATCTGTGCAGCTGCAGAGCAGGGTCACAGTGTGATTCTGTGCAGGGTAATTTGCTGCCTGTAGGCCAGGGGATACTCAGGAGGTCTGCATTGCAAGGCTTCAGGACTCTATACTAATGGGGACTGTGACTGTCGCATTCTTGATTGCTTGGCGGAGGACTCTGTGTTCTGGTAAATGCTCCTGAGGGGATAATGTCTTGCCAAGTCTCTGTGTGGGAAGCTGATCCCAAAAAATAAAAAAAAAAAAAAAAAAAAAAATAAAAATAAATCTCCAGGTTTGGTCAGCCTTGTAAGGTCTATTGCTGCGAGGTCATAGAGGTTGATGGGGATGTGGGCACCGCTCAATCACTGCTGAGGGGATTTTCCCCCATTAGTTACCCCAGTAGTGGTGCCCCTAGTGGTAGGTGGTCAGCAGCCCACAACAAGTCACGCCCCCTCAGGAGAGCGGTTGCTAGTCATCGCCCTCCTGGGAATAAGCTTGGAGCAGGGGGTCACCATCTTTCATGTCTAACACCCGTTATAGGGCCAGGCCTTCATGTGGTGAACGTGGTTCGTTTCAGGATATGGGGTCCAAGGAAGAGGCTGCCAGTAGCGAGGTTTTATTGTGTGGAGCTATTGTGTGCCAAATGGGGCTTTCCTGACTAGTAGATCCCTGTCATGGTTTTTTTTTTAATCTTCCTGAAGCCGAGGCTATGATGTAGGGGCTTTTCAAGGTCATGTTGGGGACCCTGGACCCACGGTTCTGGTTCCAAGCTTCCACCAGGTTCACAGAGACAGAGAGGGCTGGGGAACAAGTTTCAGCTTCATTTCCCCATCTCTAAGCTGACACAGTGCAACGTTTCACATCTTGTTTCTGGGAATGGAAGCCGTTCCCTATCTGGACCATGGTGCTTCTGGCTGAGGAGACACTGTGGACCTGTATATGACCTCACTAAAGACCAGGGATGAGGGTGGAGTCTGGACTGGCAGTGGTGGAAGGTCCTTAGTTAAGCTGTGTTCAGGAGCATTAATGTTCCACCTACCATCTGCCCAAAAAAACTCCTTTCTCATCGGCCGGGAGATGGGGTCTGCTTCTACCCTGGTCAGCCACGGAAATTGCTTTTAAATGTGGGAGGAGGTCGGGCAAGTTAGCGAGCCTGTTGCATCTTGTGGTGAAGTGTAAACCTTATGTGGGGAGGAGGGACAAGTGAGTGGCCTCGTGCAAAAAATCTAGGTGTAATTTGTTTGTGGAGAAGTTCGGGTCATGGCACTGAGATTGGCCCATGCCTGGCGAATAAATCATCTGCAGGACTCCCTGATGAGGGGCTTACTGGAGGGGAGGTCGGACCACAGATAACCTTGGGAGGAGGTGGCTTGTTTGGACCCAGCGATCCACCAGCGCTGACACAGTGTAACCAGGCCTGACACTGGTAACCAGCCAGACAACAACAGGCCCTGACACAGGGGTAACCAGTCCAGACCACAACCCACAAGCAGGGGTCATAGAGGGGGGCATGGAGGGGGCAGGAGCAGGGATGGGACAGCGCCCGGTTATGTACCTCTATTCAGGCCCAGGCATCTAATGGTTCAAAGCGAAAAGGACCAAACAATGTAAAGGAGGGTAAAAGCGATAAATCCCACCCGGATAAATCTGGAGGAAGAATGGACTCTTGTCCTAAGATCTGGTGGGAAGAAGGTGAATAAGGGGTGAGGGCGCGATTGCTGCTCTCCAAACAGTTACAGTGTCCTGTCTGATGAGAAGATGAGGCAGAGATAGAAACGGGAACTAAGCAATTAATAGAGGAGTATGACAGGGGACCAAGAGGAAATGGACCCCCAGCCCAAGAAAAGGAGGCCCCAACCCAGTCAAGATTCTGACATGGAGACCAGGTGGTCGGGGAGGAGGGTCTGATTCTGGACCTATGGACCATTGTCCACCCCAGAATCATGAGCTATAGGAGGTTAGAAGAAACCAGGTAGAAATTAGATGTCCCGTTAAATGTGATGCATTTCTTTGTTAGCTTTGGTGTTCTTGCTTTCCTATTTTTCCAAACAGGTTTTGGGTCTCGTTATGTTTAAATTTTACCTTTCCACGTATGTTTAGTTTGATTACAATGTATTGAATGTTTGTTTTTGTGTTTTGATTGGAAATTTATTGTTTTGATTGTTATCATGTTTGTTTACACAATAAAAAATTGACCCCTATGTTCATGAATATAACTTACTATAATTACTGCCCCCTATGTACAAGAAATTTAAACTACTAATAATTACTGACCCTATGTTACAAGAATATAACTACTATATTACTGCCCCCTTATGTACAAATAAATTTAAAAAATTAACTATAATATATCTGCCCCCATATGTACAAAGAATATAAATTACTATAATAACTGCACATTTTGTACAAGGAATATACTACTATTAATACTGCCCTTATGTACAAGAAATATAACTACTATAATACTGCCCCCCTATGAAAAAGAATATAAAACTATTATAATTACTTGCCCCCTATGTACAAGAATATACTAAAAAATACTGGTTCTTCTTTTTGCTGATATTACAATGAGCGTATTGGTTTACCTGGTTACAGCTTTACTATGGGACACCTTTAGTTATTGAGCCTACAATGAGAGAGATTTTTGCTTTTTTCTGTATTTTTTGGAGTTTACTACTAAAATACCCTCTAATAATACAGTTATATTACAAAATGGTTTTTAGGAAATTAGGAAGGTGGGTTCCTAACTGGGGAGACTTGTTAATGAATGAATAATGGACAATCGATTGTTACATCACCATAGGAATAATGTTGGACACTAAGGGACTTTGTTATATGTTATACTGATTCTTTGCAATTGCCTCAAACAAACTTCAGTGGACCCATGCGGCACCATGTGAACCTTCGTTGATGGGATCCAGTTATTGCTATCCTTTTCTTATTAAAGCTAAGGCTCACTTAGCAGCTGGTTGCTGAGTATTAATGACAGTGAGAGCTTGTGTCTTGTGAGCTCATTGCATTCTGTCTCTCATTCTGACTTGTTGTCGGTCCAGTTTTTATGGTCCAGTTTATTTAGAGGGGGGACACACATCGCAGAAAAAACCGGGGGACATAAAATATTAAAATTTAAAATTCCCAGCAAGGATAGAGGCTAAAATTACTGATCCCTCAGGGGCAGAGTTAGAAAAACACCTAAGGGGGGGGGACACTGTGCCCCCCTCAAAAGGAGGAAAGGTTTTTATGGACATTGGTGTAGGACCAACTTCCACAGTTTATGCAGATTATGTAACTTTCCACCCTTGTGTGTAAGAAAGCTAATCACCCCAGGGCAACCAGGTGGGCACTTACTTGGAATTTTAAAAGGACTTGTGGCACCATTGCTATTCTTGATGCACCCATACTTGGAGATGTGCTCCAGTGCTGCTGGTCCCCTATAGATGGAAACCTGAGTGGTGGTAGACTGCTCAGTAGCTCTTTCCAGGACCGGGCTTTCATCTACAGTGACTATGTTATTCCACCCATTGAGCTGCTTTCCCTATAGAATGGCGGAGTGGTTGGTGTCTGCTCAGCGGCTCTTTCAAGGCCGGGCTTTCATCTTCCTTAAGGGACAATGATATTCCACTATTGGAGATCACAGTTTTATGCAGTTTATGTAACTTTTTCAACCCTTGTGTTGTAAAAAGCTACAACTCCCCCATCCCACAGGTGGACAGATAATCACTCACGAATCGTATGGTACTTGTGGCCCATTGCTTATACTTGAGCCCCCCATATATGGTGATGTACTAGTGCGGTGTTACAACCTATATGATGGTCCGACGTATGGTGGTGTCTGATCAGCAACTTCTTACAGGCCGGCTTTTCATCTTCTATGACCAGGCTCGGATGGGCCGCCGGGGGGACGGGGGAAAATCCCGGTGGGCCCCCCCGAGCCTGATGAGAGGGCCCGGAATAGAGCAGTTTGCCGCTGCTCCCCAGGGGGGCCGTCGCGCCATCCGCGTCACTGAACGCCGGGGACCCGCGTACCGAGCGCTCAGGAAGGGGGACCGGGCACGGGAGTTGGGGATAATGGGTCCCCGACTCCAGGGGGGACTGCGCGGGGTATTGTACATGGGGGGCGGAGCACAGCGCCCACTAGCGCTGCTCTCCCACTGATCTTTCCCTTGGCAGCTTGTAAGGCGCCTAGGCCTTCAGCTTGCCTGGGGCCAAGGGCCCCTACTTGCTGACGTAGGCGGGGGGGGGGGGGGGGGGCGCGGTTGACGTACACATCCACGCGGCCGCTCCTATGCTGGGCGGGCGGTTCGGAGTCCGGCGGCAGCACGGTGCGGCCGGGGGACTGTCCAGGAGCAGAGCCGGAGGGACAGGTAAGTGGGTGGTTGGTTGTTTTTTTGTTTTGTTTTTTTTAAATTACAGTGGGTCCCAGGCTACAAGGGGGGGGCTTGACTTACAGGGGGGTCCCTGGCTAACAAAGGGGGGGGCCTGCTGATACAGGGGGTTCCCTGGCTTAACAGGGGGGTCTCTGACTACAGGGGTCCCTGGCTACATGGGGGGGCTCTGGAACTTACAGGGGGTCCTGGTCTTACAAAGGGGGGAGCTCTGAATTACAGGGGGGGGTCCTGGCTACAAGGGGTCCCTGGCTACAGGGGGTCCCCTGGCTACCAGGGGGGGTCCCTGGCTTACAAAGGGGTCCCTGTTCTACAAGGGGGGGTCCCTGTACTAACAAGGGGGTGCTTCTGATA
Source organism: Phyllomedusa bahiana (assembly GCA_025379985.1). NCBI lineage: Eukaryota > Metazoa > Chordata > Amphibia > Anura > Hylidae > Phyllomedusa > Phyllomedusa bahiana. The sequence goes on along the minus strand of JAODAL010046490.1, from coordinate 21,368 downwards.
CAAGGGGTCCCTGGCTATCAAAGGGTGGGCCTGGCTACCAAGGGGAGGGGCCATGGCTACAAGGGGGGGGTCCTTGGCTAAAGGGGGGTCAGACTACGGGGGGTCCTGGCTACAATGGGGGGTGGGCCCTGGCTTACAAGGGGGCGGGTTCCCTGGCTACAAAAGGGGGGGGGGACTTGGACTTCTAGGGGGTCCTTGGGCTACAAGGGGGGTTTTCACTGACTTCGGGGGGTTTTCCCTGGCTTCAAGGGGGGCCCTGGCGACACAGGGGGTCCCTGGACTACAGGGCCGGGGTTACCTGGCTACATAAGGGGGGGGGTGGCTCTCTTGAATACGGGGGGGCCCATGGACGCACGGGGGTTCATGGCTACAAGGGGGGGGGGGACATCTGACTTTCAGGGGGTCCTGGCTTAACAAGGGGTTCCTGGCTACAGGGGGGTCCTGGACTTCCATGGGGGTCCTGGATACAAGGGGGTCCCTGGATACATGGGGGGCCCTGACTAACAGGGGGTCCTGGCTACAAGGGTGGTGCCCTGATACAGGGAGGTCCTGGCTACAAGGGGGGCTCTGGTTACAGGGGGGTGGGCTTCAAGGGGAGTCCTGGACTGATAGGTGGTAATGGCTACAAGGGGGGGTCCCTGGGCTTACAAGGGTCGTCCCGGCTACAAGGGGGGGGGGGCCTGATGCCTACAGGGGGGGCCCCTGACTACATGGGCGGGGGGGGCCCCTGGCTACAAGGGGGGGGCCCTGGCTACAAGGGGTTCCCTGGCTACAAAAGGGGCCCTGGCTGCAAAAAGGGGCCTGGGCTGCACAAAAAGGGGGGCCTGACTGCAAAGGGGGCCCTTGACTACAAAAGGGGGTCCCTGGCTACCCTACAAGGGGTCTATGGCTACCTACAGGGGGTCCCTGGATACATGGAGGGAGGCCCTGACTACAAGAGGGGGGCATGGCTACAAGGAGGGGGGCCCTGGCTACAAAGGGGGTGGGGCCTGGTACATAGACGCGGCCCTGGCTTACCTACGGGGGGCCCCTGGGACTACCTACGGGGGTATGAATTACAAGCTGGGGGAACCTCTCGACTACATGGGGGGGGCCCGCCTCACCTAATAGGGGGGGCCCTGGCGACAAGGGGCCCCTCTGAACTACAAAGGGGGGCCTGTGCTCCTTAAAGGGCGGTCATGGATTCAAAGAGGGCCCTGAGTACAAAAGGTGGCCCTGAGTACAAAAAGGGGGGGCAATGGGCTACCTACCAAGGGGGCCCTGACTACTCTACAGGGGCCCCTGATACTTTAAACAGGGGGCCCTGGCTACCTAAGGGGGGGGTTCCCTGGGATTTACCAAGGGGGGGGTCCATGGCTACAAGGGGGGGGCTCTGACTACAAGGGGTTCCCTGGCTACTCAAAGGGGGAACTGGCTACCTTACATGGGGGCACATGGGCTACAATGGGCGGGGCCCCTTGGGACTTCAAATGGGGCGGGCCCTGGTACAAGGGCGGCCCTGACTTACGCAAGGGGGGGGCCATGACAAACCTAAGGGACGGCCTTTGATACCTACAGGGGGGGGGGGGGTGGGGGGCCCTGACGACATATTAAGGGTGCCCTGGATACCCTTAAAGACTAAAGGGGCTGACTACCTACACCAGTTTATGCTTAAGGGGGGGGGGTGGCAATGACTTCCTGACACTTCCTTAAAGGAGGGCCCCTAAACTTACCTTGTATTACTACCTAAAGAGAGACCCCTAAACTGTCCTGCAAAAACTACCTAAAAGGAGGGAGGCCTACTTAACTCCCTGTGTATACTACATAAAAACAGGGGGTCCCTAAACTGCTTGCAGCCTATAACAAAAGGGGGAACCTAAATAACATTACATAGCTTACCGAACTTGGAGAAACACCCCTACCCACAGGGACTGGGGCCTGCCTATTTGCCTTAACCCTAACTAGAGTTCTTGACTGACCTTACCTTGTAATATATTGACGGAGGGGCAAGCCCAGGCCATTAGTTGTTTGCATTATTCTCCATAGGACTTTTGTCTTCCCCACCCCTCCCAAAACCCTTATGGGTTTACAGTAGGCTCTAAGTTATGGCTTTGTACCCGCTCTCCCCACCCTGGTAGTTTTTTGTAAAGAGGTGGGAATAGGTAAAGGAGATGTGGAAGGAAAAAATTTTGAGGAATTATAAGGATTTTTGTATATAAATCTTCTTGCAGGGAGGCTTGTTGGACTGGGGACATATTCAATCATGGCGGTGTGGAACGGAAGCAGAAGAAAAGGGAAAAAAGAACGACTCATGAAAGAAGGAGAACGACTCCTCAGATAGGACGTCTCGGTGAGTCCCTGATTTCAGGGGTTATTTTACTTCTATATTGGATCAGTGCTGTATTCACTGTAATGTGATGGGGCCTAAAGCTGGTGTTGCCCTCTATGTGGTTTTCTATGTGGCGGTGTTGTTGGTTATACCTGAGCTGGTGTCTGACCTCTAGTGGTCTCTATGTGGCGGTGTTGTAGGTTATACTGAGCCGGTTGTCTGACCTCTATGTGGTCTCTATATGGCGGTGTTGTAGGTTATACCTGAGCTGGTGTCTGGACTCTCTGGGGGTCTCTATATGGTGGTGTTGTAGTTTTACCTGAGCTGGTGTCTGACCTCTGTGTGGTATCTATATGGCGGTGTTGTAGGTTATACCTGAGCCGGTGTCTGACCTCTATGTGGTCTCTTTTATGGCGGGTGTTGTAGGTTTTACCTGAGTGGTCATCTTACCTCTTTGTGGTTTTCTTTTATGGAGGTGTTGTAGGTTACATCGGCGCCAGTATAATCCCAAAGCGTACCATGTGTCCCTGATTGGAACCCTGTGATGGAGTTACACTTTTACTTTCTTGCTGGTGTTTATTTTAGGAGGTGGTGAGGTGCGTGACCAAGGGAAAGTGGAGGGGGATATTGTATGTGGGGTGGGGGAGAGAAAATTGTATGTGGGGGGGTGGGGGTTTTTGTATGTGGGTGGTGGGGGTGTATTTTGTTTGTGGGTGGTGGGGTTTATTGTATGTGGGTGGTGGGGGGATATTGTATGTGGGTGGAGGAGGATATTGTATGTGGGTGGAGGGGGATATTGATGTGGGTGGAGGAGGATATTGTATGTGGGTGGAGGGGGATATTGTATGTGGGTGGAGGGGGGAAAATTATTGTGGGAGGAGGGGGGTTTATTGTATGTGGGTGGAGGGGGTATTGTATGTGGGTGGAGGGGGATATTTGTATGTGGGTGGAGGGGGATATTGTATGTGGGCTGGAGGGGGTTATTGATGTGGGGTGGAGGGGGTATTGTATGTGGGTGGGGGGGATATTGTATGGGGGTGGAGGGGGGATATTGTAAGTGGGTGGAGGAGGATATTGTATGTGGGTGGAGGGGGATATTGTTTTGTGGGTGGAGGCGGATATTGTATGTGGGTGGGGGGGATATTATGTGGGTGGGGGGGGATATTGTACGTGGGTGGAGGGGGTTCTTGTATGTGGGTGGAGGGGGATATTGTACGTGGGTGGAGGGGGATATTGTATGTGGGTGGAGGGGGTTTATGGATGGAGCTATTTTAGCCCTGTGTCTATGATTGTTAGACTGACAAATGTGTAAAGATAAGATATGTGACTCTCTTGCTATTGTACTACACATTACAGTTCTTTTTAAATGAACACTGTATTATGTGGTAAATGGGGCATTTAGGGTCCGAGAGGGACGGAAAGTAATTTTTTCATGTACGTGGGTGGGCCCCCCAAGTTTCAATCCCCTGTGGGCCCCAGACCCCCCAGTCCGACACTGTCTATGACTATGATATTCCACCCATTGAGCTGCTGTCCCTATAGGTGACCGAGTGGTGGTGTCTGCTCAGCAGCTATTCCAGGCGGCTTCAATCTCCAGTGACTATGATATTCCACCCATTGGGCTCCCAGTCTATCAGTCATCGTGTTTTTTTTCTTGCCCGCCGGCTTTTTGGGCTGAAATCATGTTCATTATTCCAATTGCGCTTCCTAATGCCTCCTCCTCCTCCTCACCCTTCTCCATTTGCTTTTCTTGATTAGATGTGAACGTTTTAAGGCAAAGAGACGGGGAAATCTCTGTAGCTTGAGTCATCCTGCTATATTATTTTCATGCCAATCAGTGAAACAATTAAATTGGTTTAATCACATTTACTGTGCGGGGTAATTGGATCCACGTTGCGTTCGGCTGAATTTTGTTCCAGGCTATATTCCTCATTGAGCGCGGTCCTTAATATCCAGGTTCTGTGTTGTAATTAAGGGTTTTATTAGCCTGGTCTATCATTATACTCAATGGCCCTTTGCTATTTTAAATGGGCCCACTTAACAAGTACGATTTAAAACCATCACTAAGGACATTATTGGGATTCTTCATTTTTTTAGGCTCCAGATTTGCCACAAACACAAATCTAATTATTTTCCCATTGGACACGTTTCTATTCCCATGTATATGAATTAAGGAGATGTCAACTATTCCGACAACCTGCAATCATCTCCGCATGCTTTGCTTTTAGAATGATGTTCCCTAGGGGGGCTGACACTCTATGTGCCCAGTGTAGATTCAATATGGAAGACAATTATGCTGACCATATTGTGCACACTAAAATCTATCGGCAAGGGTTTCCCCAATTTGGATAATCCCTTCTCTGTAACATGGTCTCCTGACAATAAGCTGATCCTCGGGAGACCTCCAGTGATTAGTTATAATCTGTGGGAGAGCCTGGCAGTAAGAATCTCCCTACAGCACCACCACAGGAAAAAAGAAGTATTACGTGGTGGGGGGGTCCATGAAGGTTCACAACAAAAATTGGACACTATTTACTTAAAGAGAATGTGTCATCAAAAATGACTTATTGTTTAACTCACGTTTTTATGTTAAACACATTTTTTAAGAATTTTTTGGTTAATTTTTATTTTATTTTCCATAACACTTTCAATATTTTTTAATAATTCCTAAGTCCTGCAGTTTTGCACTTTGGCCACTAAGCTTGTCTGCTCATTATCAGCACAAAGAAGGGCAAACTGAAAGGAGACACCAGTGTGAATAGATAACACAGGATCCACCAGTCACAAGAGGAGATAGTCACAGTTCACTCTTTCACCTCCCTGCACAGGGACTTCTTCCCAGGTCACAAAGTATGCCTAGAAGCTGCTGTAAAGCATCTCTCTGTCTGCTGTTAAAGCAGTGCAAACAAGACCTAGTGGCCAAAGGGAAAACTGCAAGACTTAAGAATTATTAAAAATATTTAAAGTTATATGAAAAAAAAAAAAAAAAATTCCTATAAAAATTGTGTTTAACATAAAAACAGGACTTAAACAAGGAGTCACTTTTTGATGACACATGCCCTTTAACATCACAGGTGTATGGCCATTCTCACTGCTCGATAGCAGGACAAGCCTCCATTACTTGTAGGAGGCAACAAAAGTCCCGTGCTACATGGGAGAAGCGCACAGGTGGAGGTACTGATGAACAATTGCTATCCATCGACTATCTGTGAGGGGAGAAATAGCTTAGTAAAAAAATGCACATTGGATAAGAACCAGTTCACACCAGTATGTAGAAATGCCACAGCACCATACAAGGGAGATTGCTCAAGTGCAAAAATTTTGATAAACAACTACTCACATACCAACTAATCCATGGAGGAGGGTGATTGCTAGTATTACATTGGCACGAGATATGGCTTCTATAGGGGCCATTTAAAAAGGGGCATTGTAAAAACTGCACATTGGATAAGAACCAGTTTCACACCAGTATGAGAGAAGGCCACAATACCATACAAGGGAGAAATGCTCAAATGCAAAAATTTCTTTCTAAAACAACCAACTCCACAACATCTACTGTCCATGAGGAGGGTGATTGCTTAGTAAAATCTGCACATTGGATAAGAAGCAGTTTCATACTAGGATGGAAAGAAGATTTTGCAGTACCTTACAGGGAAAAGATTGCTCAAGTGAAAAATAATGATAAAACCACTACACACCTACTATCTTTCAAGGGGGTGGATTGCTGCAGAAAAAAATACCGTAACATGCTCTCCAAATATCACAGGGAAAAAAACCCAAAACCTGAAAAAAAAAATCAACATGAGGTATTTGTTTTATATTTTTGGACAAAAAAAACATCGTCTTGTTCTTGTTCCTGGACCACGTTCTTCTAGCAACTGATAAGAAATTCACCCAAAAAAACGGGACAAAATCACAGACACAAGACGACACACACAGCTCCATGGCTGAACCATTCCCAGTAGTAGGCAATAAAAGCCCCAGTGCATCGGGGCAGATACTGATGAACAGTTGTTCACACAACAACTACCCATGAGGGGGTGATTGCTTAGTAAAAAAACTGCACATTAGATAAAAACCAGTTCAAACCAGTATGCAGAACAGCCCCAGTACCTTACTGGGGAGATTGCCCAAGTGTAGAAATTGTGATAAACAACCACTCTCATACCTGCTGTATGTTCAAACGGACTCAACATGCCATGAGTTTATGCCCTTTGTTGCTAAGGGGTTAAGTTTAACAGCTTCTATTAGTTAAAATTGGTCCACTATAACTTGCCTGCAACTTCCACTTGACTCCCCAACCGCAACACTATTGCCGCGACAGAGCTTACAAAATCAGCTTGTTCTTTTTTTATTTGTTTTTTATATTTAGATTCTTTTCAAGGCCGATAAAATAATATTTAAGAACTAAAATCAGGCCAAGACCCAAAATATGGCCACTAAACTTCCCCAATCATGAAAGTGTCGCTCCAGCAGAAAGGAGAGGAAACCCCCCGCCCACAAATCTATTAAAATATAAAATCATTTATCCTGCACGCTGAACACCGCAGAAGACAAAAAATTCCAAAAGCCAAAAAATTGCAGGTTTTTATTGGTCATTTCAAAGCTTCTAAAGATTGTAATGAAAGGTCATCAAAAAAGTCACATGTATTCCGAATAGGTACGAATAAAAGGTGCTCTTCATCTAGCTAAATATTCCCATTACTTTAGGTCCAGATGTGGAAGGACAAAAAGTTATTGGTCAGCAAGAAAATGGGCTGCAGTGCAAATTTAGAAAATAAAAGACAGGTAACCACTGAGCCATTGTGTACACTGTGATAACACTGAGCATGCTGTTGTACTGTGCTAACACTGAGCCATTGCTTCTTACAACTGTGCTAATCCTAAGCATTGTTCTATTCTGTACTAACCACTGAAGCCTTTGTGCTACACTGTGCTAACATTGAGCCATTGTACTACCACTGTGCTAACCACTGAGCCACTAATACTAACCTGAGCCATTGTGCTGCTCGTGCTAATCCCTGGCCATTGTGCTACCTCTGTGTTAACCACTTGAGGCTACTGTATAACAATGAGGCCATTGTTTGCTAATCTGTGCAAATACTGAGACCATCATGCTGGATGTGCAATCACAGAGCCACCCCATGCTGCATTAATGCTAACTAGTGAACCTCACTTACTACACTGTGCTAACAACTGAGCAACCATGCCTCACTGCCCAATAAACTTCAAGTTACACCTATAGAAATACAAGCTAATGGAAAATCTTACAAAGAATTGTCAATGAGGGGAAATGCTGATAGATTTGGAGACCCCTTGGGTCGCTATAATTATTATAATACGCGGGTGATTAAACCTAATCTCACCCGTAAAATCAAAAATTGATAAATTATAAACCTTAAATCAGTTCAACAATGCCTGATTAAATAAGATTTCTCAAAGACTTCTGGAAACTTTCTCTTCCATAATTGAATGTAACGTCCCATAGAGTCGGCTGCCTATCACTAGGTGGACGGACTTCTTACGTATCTCCTTGGATGTTCTCAGCGAGCGGAGAGGAGGGGTTTTTTTTCGGGGGGGGGGTTCCCCACATAATCCACGGTCTTAATTAGCATCTTGTGGTTTGTGGTGAAGCAAGCAGAGGATTATTACTGGTAACTGTTTATCAGCAGTCGCGGTGTTTCAGGGAAAAGAGGATTAAAAGGAATTGTCAGTAGGTTTTATTAGATGTGTGAAAGTAAAAATTTTTTAATGAAGCCTGTATCTTAAAGGGAAAGTCAAACTGTTTAGGTCCTGTCATAGAGATGTAGAGTACTCTGACTGGGTGGAGATTGGAGATTCTCAATGGGGTTCAAGCTCTTGCTCTTTCCCAAATGCTGCAGCCCCTTCATTCTGTGAATATTGGAGGGAGTGTGGAGAGCAGTGCTAACAAACTACAATCGTAACGCAGTAGAAATTAAAGAAACGTGAAAATAACCAGAGTTGGACTATGGTGCCTTGGGTCCACCAGTGGAGATAATGCCTGGGGCCTGGCAGTAGAGTTGATTCTTGGGATCCACCAGTGGAGCTGATTCTTGGGGTCCATCACTGGAGTTGATTCTTGGGGCTCACCAATGAAGTTGAATCCTGAGGCCTACCAGTAGAGGTGATTCTTGGGCCTGCCAGTAGGAGATGATCACTTAGGATTCACCAGTGGAGATGATTCCTTGGGGTCCACAGAGGAGATGATTCTTGGGTCCACCAGTGGAGCTTGATTCCTTGCGGGTCCATCACTAAGAGTTGATCTTGGGGCTCACAAATGAAGTTGATTCCTGGAGGCCTACCAGTAGAGGTGTTTCGTTGGCCTGCCAGTCGGAGATGATACTTAGGATTCACCAGTGGAGACTGTTCTTGGGGCCCACAAGTGAATGGTTGATTCGGGTGACCTTTTGGGGTGGGAATCTGGGTGTTTATTCAGGTGGTTCCCCTAAACTTCTTATGTTATGCATTCACACAATCGATCCCTTCCTTAAGGAGGCTAGATTGTGGAACGTTGGGGTGGGCATGGCCTTGCAGACATTAGCACCTTCCCTGCAGGGTAATAGCACTTGTCAATGATGTCACGTCTTTGTCTCCTAGGGAGAGGAGACAGAATGGGTGTGTCAGAGGTAGGAGAGGTATTTGGGAAGCATCCAGGTCCAGAATTCAACCAGAATTAAGTGTGATGTCATTTGGAGAGAGGGATTGCATCTTTGATCTTCCAGACACGCTCACTGTACCCCAGGAAACAGGAAGATTTAGCATTGATTTAGGCCAGAGGTGATTACCTGAAGAAAAATTGAGAGGACAGGCTAAACAATGCTGCTCAGAAGGTGGACCGATGGAAGGGTTGGTCGTTAATCCTCAGAGAGAGAGAATTAGCCTGATCAAATATTTCCTGCTCCTGTTATTCATCTAAAGTGTGTGCCTTTTGCCTGAGTTTCTCTGGCCGCAGGTTTACAATCTGTTCTTCCAGATTTTGTGGGGGAACATGAAATGAAACCTAGATCAGGAGAGAGGTTGACAACTTACGCGTTGCTTGTGGACTGCAGCCCTCCTCTGTGGGTGGTATTCCTGTCGGGAATGGTACAGCCTTACTTTAAGGAATGGGAGTTGGGGGCTCAAGTGAAGAATTTTTGCAAACCACGCGAGTATTTTCCGGCTTATGTTGCCCTGACGTTGAAGATCATCTGCCGATGGGGTCTGGAGATGGTGGAGATAAGAACTCTGGACGAGAGGGTATTGTCGACCCATCTCCGGAGGCCATTGGCCCTCAATGATTGCCCAGGCCGGGATCTGAGGACGGGTTATGGTTTCTGAATTCAGACAGGATCCCTTTAAAGGTTTGGGATATGGCCTGGCGTCGCTTCCATGGAAAGCTATATGTAAGTGGTAATGTGAAGTTCAGGCATTCTGATGTTAGGGGTTGTCTCCATGAGGGGTGCGGCAATACATTGGAGGGCATGGAGCTTTTCCTGCTTCACTGTCCTTACAATATAGAATTTGTTCTTTATATTTCTATACAAAAACGCAAAAAAGGCCATACTTACCAGTCTCAATGGCTGAACTTGAGAGGAGCAAAACACAAGGCTTGGAAAGTTAAAACAGTTGCAGGTAATTGCTGAGCAGGCTCACACACCCTCACTAGGGCGGGCTATTAGATGAAAAAACCTGCCACATGAAATGATACCTGTTCAAACAAGTATGCAAAAAAGCCCCCCCCCCCCCCCACAATATAATACATGGGGAGGTTGCACAAATGCAAAAATACTGATAAGACAACCACTCACACACCTTCTATGCATGAGGGGGGGTGTTGCTGGTATTATAATTGCATATAGACAAGGCAATACAAAAGGGGCCATTTATACAGATATGTCTGGTGCACCATGCTGGCTTACAACCTATGACGCCTCTAGTATTCCATTGGGCGGGCTGCCCAGCACTGTTAAGGCGTCCAACACAAAATACAGACACCCTCTGCTCCCTAGTACTTTTGGGAAAAAAAATGACATCCAGATAAACCTATAAAATATGAGGTATTTGTAGATACAGTGGCCATATACGAAGCTCGCAAAACAACGTCAAGGCGCCTAATTACTTACGATTCCCTACACTAACAATTTACAGAAAAAATCACAGTAAAATGGGACATTATTTACTCAAAAACACAACAAAGGACATACTTATAGCTCAATGGCCGGACTAGAGACTGAACCCAGTAGAAGGCAACACAGGCCCCAATGCTACTTGCTATTTCTATACACAGAGCTTTTTGTTTTCTTTTTAAATAAGATAAGATGGGGTAAGTTGGATTTTCATTTGATTCATTTGATGTAAGTGTTTAAGGTGTATGCGGTATTAACACAAAAAGTAAAAAAAAAAATAGATAAGGGTTAGGGATAGATAGGCTGGAGGGTGTGAATTAGGGGGGAGGGGAAGAAAGGAGACTGGTCCCTGTCCAGAATTAACTATGATGGGACATAGACTCTGGAAAAGACCAGTACTCTGGGAGTCACTTTCTGGGAACTGGTGTGGAAAAGATAGTGGGGGGGGAGTCTGTGTATGTATGTAAATAAATAAATAAAGAGGAAATCATGAGTGGTGGGCCAGTAAAGAATATAAGAAGGGAATTTAGGAAGGGTAAGAATGTAGGAGAGAATGTGGAAGTATGAATGGGAATACTATGGACCCGTGAAGAGAAGCTCAATTTAAAAATACAAAAGGGTCAGTTCTCTTTTTGTAAATACTATAAATATTTGTATATATTATCTTATTTGAGTATTGTTATGTCCATTCATAAATAAAGAGCTTATTAATTATGTCTATGGTACGTTCAGTACAGGAGAGCGGATGTGTTCTCCATTCTGTTCCTATGGGATTCCAGTTACAGGGGAGCTCGCTGTGTTCTCCATTCATGTTCTATGGGAGTTCCCTAGTACAGGGGAGCGCTGGGTTCTCGTTTCTGTTCTTTGGGTGTTCCCAGTACTGGGGAGCGCTGTGTTCTCCACTTCTATTTATGGGCAGTTCCCAGTACAGGTGAGCGCTGTGTTCTCCTTCTGTTATATGGAGTTGCCAGTACAGGGGAGCGCTGTGTTCTCATTCGGTTTTTGGGAAGTCCCAGTACCAGGGGAGTGCTGTGTTCTCCTTTCTGTTTCTAGAGAGTTCCCAGTACAGGGAGCCTGTGTTCTCCATGTCTGTTCTATGGGAGTTCTCCAGTACAGGGGAGAGCTGGTTCTCCATTCTGTTCTATGGGTAGTTCCCAGTACAGGGAGCGCTGTGTTCTCCATTCTGTTCTATGGGGGAGTTCCCAGTACAGGGGAGCGCTGTGTTCTCAATTCTGTTCTATGGGAGTTCCCAGTACAGGGGAGCGTTGTGTTCTCCATTCTTTCCTATGGAAGTTCCCAGTACAGGGGAGCGCTGTGTTCTCCATTCTGCTCTATGGGATTTCCCGGTACAGGGGAGTGCTGTGTTCTCCATTCTGTCCTATGGAAGTTCCCAGTACAGGGGAGTGCTGTGTCTCCTTCTGTCCTATGGAAGTTCCACAGTACAGGGGGGGTGGTGCACTGTGTTCTCCATTCTGCTCTATGGGAGTTCCTCCAGTACAGGGCGGCACTGTGTTCTCCATTCTGTTCCATGGGAGTTCCCAGTACAGGGGAGTGCTTTGTTCTCCATTCTGTTCTATTGGAGTTCCCAGTAAGAGGGGAGCAGTGTGTTCAGCCGTGCTCAGAATTCCCATAGAACAGTTTCGAGATTTGTGCGCATGCGCAACAGGCTCTCCATTATGAGCTAATATTTTCAGGGGCCCGTTCCCAAAATAGGTGCGAGCTCCATAGGTGGGACTTGCAAATATCAGACTTTGAAGACCTATCCTATCCCTTGTGCATAAAATAATCAGGAGCAATGAGAATGATAAATAGAAAACTTGTCTCGGATTGTCTTGGATTTGACCTTGCTAGGATGACTACTTCTACTATAAGGTCGATTCTGGAATTTACGCGCGTGGCTGATTTACTTTCGTGACCAACATTGTAAATAAGTGTAAAATGTAAAAAGGTCTCTTTATTTTCCGTTCTTGAGCAGGAAGAGGGGCTGCAGTTTATGCAAGAGAGGAGCGTCAGGAGCTGGCAGCTCAATCAAGACGCGCACGATTGTTAGGTTAAAAATACAAAGATAACACAAAATTAGTTATGTGAAAGTGTTTATTACGCATGAAATTGGGAAGCATATTTGTGCTGCAAACAATGACTGAGGTAAAGGCATCACGACTGACTGTCGGTGACCATTAGCAGTTCCTATTGCAGCATATACCGGGTACGATGCTTATTGCCGGCTGCAAAATTCCGTGGGAAAGAGAAAATTGGATCAGTCATTGGTGCAAAATTCCTCCCCGCATTTTCTATCTGCATGTTTAAGGGGATATCTGGAATATAGGGTAATAGAGGGGAGGCCACCCAGCACAGCGCCGTCCATACTGTAGCGGCGGAGCCTGTTACATTATATAAATGCAAGTTTTTCTCTCTCTCTGACATGAAATCAGAATAAACCTTCCCTGTTTTAGGTCAATTAGGAACCAAAATATTTCTATTAGCCAAATACAGAGTACTGAGAGGGAGAATTTTTAGGATTTATATTACTTTCTGCAAAGACCACATTTTCCACTACAATGGGAATGAACTCCGCCTTTAATTCAATTTGGGACCGCAAAGATGATGAGGTATGTCTTTGGAAGCTTCTGATAGGTTTATGGCAATCATCTGAGTTAATTAGAGGACACAACTGTGGATGAATTTTATTGAGCCACAACCAGAAACACACTGCTTCTGTGTGTAACATATAGGAAAGTCTAAAGAAATCAGCCAAGATATCAGGGAAGAGAATTGTGGATTTGCCAAGTCTGGTCATCCTTGAGCGCATTTTTCCAGATACATGAAGGTGCCTCGCTTCTTATGTCAAACAATTATATCACACATTACAAACAGATGGGAATGTCCTGTCATCATGATGCTCAGGAAGGAGACGGGTTCTGTGTCTCAGAGATGAATGTGGCTTTGGTCCACCAGTGCATATCAAAATCCCAAGGAAACAAAAGCAACAAGACTTTGTCGAAGATGCCGACGGAAGCTGGAAAGATTGTGTCAGTATCCAGAGTGAAACAAGTTCTGTATCAATATGGGTTGAAAGGCCGCTCTGCCAGGAAGAAACCATTACTCCAAAAAAACATAGGTAAAATTACAGATAATGTTTGCATGCCACAGGCAACAAAGAACCTACATTTCTGGAGACTTGTCCTGTGGTCTTACGAAACATAAAATTGAAATGTTGTGGCCATAATGGACCATCGTTACGTTTGGAGGAAAAAGGGAGAAGCTTGTAAGACTAAGACATCATCCCAACTGTGAAACCACGAGAGTTGCAGATCATGTTGGTGGGGTTGTTTTGCTGCACGGAGGGACCTGGTGCACTTCACAAAATAGATGGCAATTCATGAGGAAGAAGATTAGTGGCCATACTGAAGCAACATCTCAAAACATTGGCCAGGAAGTAAAGCTTGGGCAGAAATGGGTCTTCCCAATGTGACAATGACCTGAAGATACTTCCAAACTGGTTACAAAGTGGCTTAAGGAGAACCAAGTCACTGTTTTGGAGCGGCCATCACAAAGCCCTGATCTCAATCCTATTGGAAATTAATGGACAAGCTGAAAAGTCAGGAGCGAGCAAGATGACCCCCAAACATGGCTCAGTGACACCAGTTCTGTCAGGAGGAAGGGGCCAAAATTCCTACCAAAACTCATTGTGAGATGCTTGTGGTAGGATCTAAAAGTTGATCCAAATCTACAGATTAACGGCAAGCCTACCAAATACTAATTGAAATGGAGGAAACATTCTGTCTTTGCAGAAAGTAATAAATATTTCCCACTCATTATTCTGGCATTTGAAAATATTACCGTGTATACTGAGTCTAAGTTGACCTGAATATAAGCCGAGGCACCTAAAATTTTTTTTTTTTTTTTTACCACAAAAACTTGGAAAAAAGTTATTGACTCGAGTAGAAGCCTAGGGTTGGAAATGCAGCGATACTGTATATTTCAAAATAAAAAAATTGGATACCAATAAAATTACATAGGAAGGTTAGACATTTAATGACCCCCATAAGCAGGTAGAGGCAGGTATATGTCTACATAGGCAGATTATGTGTCCCCATAGGCATGTATAGGCAGGTATATGTCCGGTATAGGCAGGTATATGTCCCCCATAGGCAGGTTAGCTGGTATATGTCCCCCATTGGCAGGTATAGGCTGGTATATGTCCCCTATAGGCAGGTATATGTCCCCCATAGGCAGGTAGAGTCCGTTATATGTCCCCCATAGGCAGGCAGAGGCAGGTATATGTCCTCCATAGGTAGGTATAGGCAGGTATTGTCCTACATAGGGCAGGTTTAGGCAGCGTATACTGTCCCACCATAGGGCAGGTTAGAGGCAGGTATATGTCCCACATAGGCAGGTGAGGCAAGGTATATGTCCCCCATAGGTAGGTATAGGGCAGGTATATCGTTCCCCAGTAACCCCCCAGGTATAGAGGCAGTTTAATATCCCCATAGGCAGGTAGAGGAAGGTATATGACACACATAGGCAGGTATATGTCCGCCCATAAGGCAGGTATAGGCTGGTATATTCCACCATAGGCAGTTATAGGGCGGTACATGTCCATCATAGGCAGGTCTAAGCAGGTTATATGTCCCCATAAGAAGGTAGAGGCAGGTATAGGCAGGGTTTTAAAAAAAATATTAATAATACAAATACACCTTTCTCCCCTGCCTGCTCCATGGCAACTCAATCTTCTGGCACAGGAGACTTCCAGTGTCCTATGCGGAGCATGATTGCTCGCTCTCTGCTCCACAATACTTTCTTAGCTGTATGCAATCTCGGAGTTGCATACAGCTGAAGCGATCCCCGGGCCATAGCAGTGCCCAGAACGCTGATGGGTTTTACTCTGAATATATAACGGACAATAATTTGTTAATCCTAATTGACCTAAAAGGGGAAGGTTTATTCCGATTTCAGTCGGAGAGTGAGAAAAACTGCAGGATGGGGCTTTATATAGAGGGGCGGACAGAACCTTCAGTTGGGGCTATATATAGAGGGGAGGGAAGAACCCTGGCAGATGGGGCTTTATATGAGGGGAGGGAAGAACCTGCAGATATGGGGGGGGGGACTTTATAGAGGGGAGGGAGAACCCTGCACGTATGGGGCAATTATATAGAGGCGAGGAAACTGTTGGTTTCAATTGTTGCCATAAATGCGCACACCCCCCGCTGCTTGTCTATAGGGGCGTATACTAAAGTTCATGGGCCGGTTGTAAAACTGCAGCTTGGAGCCCCCCTACTCTAGTGGCCAGACTATGACTGTGAACCACTACTTTACAACAACAGGTTCCTAAACTTGTTAGTGTGACGGATGTCTGCCAGTGCGGCGCATTGAAGGAAATTCTTTCTACTTAAATGGATGTTCTAATAGAAAATGAAAATTCATTTCAAAAGGGGCCAAAGAAACCAAGTTATACAGCCAACAGAGTCTGTTCCCTCAACACCACCACCACCCAAACAAACAGGATTGTAGCAGGAAATAAATGCTATTGTGTCTTTGTTTTTCTTTTGTTTAATTTGTTGGAGTTTACACTGAACAGTTTAGTTGACATTTAATGTATTCTTCAGCGTAAGTAAGTGTGTAAGGGCTAAAAAAATACTCATCCACAGGATAACCGAATGTCCCCTATGAACTGATCCAATACCAGTTATCAAGGACCAATGTCACAGATAAACAATAAATACAAAGACCCAAATAATACCTGCAACAATCATGACCATATATCACACAATAAAGATACTCATAAAACCACCATATAGTTACTGAAATATAAACGGCTTACACTAAGACCCTATTACCTCAATACAAGTGATCACACATAGTGTAGGTACCAGTGTACACAGACTCTGCAGACTGTATATTACCTCAATACATTGGCCTATATTGGTAGACCACCAGTGTACACAGGACTCTGCAGATGTAAATTATCCTCCATACAGTGACCTATAGTGGTAGACACCAGTGTACACAGACTCTGCAGACTGTATATTAACTCCATACTGTGACCATATAGTGGTAGACACAGTGTACACAGCTCGCAGACTGTATATTCCTCCATATACAGTGACCATATAGTGGTAGACACCAATGTACACAGGCTCTGCAGACTGTATATTACCACCATACAGTGACCATATAGTGGTAGACACCAGTGTTCACAGGCAGGGCTGGGACAAGGCATTTTGGTGCCCTAGGCAAGTGCAGCCAAAAAATGGCTCCCCCCCACACACTAATTCCTCTCTCCCCTGCGCCAGGTCCGGTCACTAATTTTCTGCATATTCCACATAGCTCCAGTCCATCTCCTCAGCAGTCACTGCCCAAAATGAAAACATCAGCCCTGACAAATTTGCTTTTTCAAAATCGCTCCCCTCACATATGTACAGTGTAATACCCCTAATATCAGCCACCAACATAATCCACCGATAACATGGACCAACTCTTACTGGGACAAATGATTGTTACTAAAAACCTCCTACAAAAACAAGACCCCAAATATTATACTTAAGGGATCAAATTATCCTGCCAGACCCTGACCAAACGCCTCAGCTGTACACTGGACTTCGATTTATCATATACCACCGCCATACAGGCACCATATTAGTGGTAGCATACTAGTTGTATGTAGGACGCTCTGACAACATATAACGTGATTACAATGCAGTTACTTTAGTGACTCACAGGAGACATTAATTTCTGGTCAGGTCGTTCACTTTTCCCTTTTCTTCTCCATCCGGTTCCACCTTCATGATGATAGCTCCGGCCAATACGCGTCCCTGCGGGATTTGGACACCAATATCTTAGAATCCCTCACATTTCCAGCAACTCCTTAATTATAGGCATATAAATCCCCTTCCTGTCAGGCAGGTATATCTATTATGTCCCCTTAGACAGGTAGGTATATAATATAGGGGCACTCAGGCAGCGTTATAGATTAATGGTCACTCTCAGGAGGGTATATAGATATATGGTCATCTTCAGGCAGGTATAAAGATTAGGGGTCCACTCTCAGGCGGTATTTAGACATAGGGTCCACTCTCAGGCAGGTAATATAGTATATAGGGGCACTCAGGGGCTCAGGTATATTGATATAGGGGCACTCTTTCAGGCAGGTATATTGATCTTAGGGGCTCTCAGGCAGGTTATATAGCTATAGGGGGCTCAGGAAGGTTTAGGGGCACCACAGGCAGGTATATAGCTTTAGGGGCTCAGGCAGGTATATTGTAAGGGGCCACAGGCAGGCATTTCGGGGGCTCAGGCAGGTGTATAGGGCTCAAGCAGCATATAGGGGCTCAGGCAGGCGGTATAGGGGCTCAAGCAGACGTTAGGGGCTCAGGCTGGCATATAGGGGCCACAGGCTAGGAGTATAGGGGCCACAGGCAGTGCATATATACATATTCTTTAATATTTAGTTCAAAAATGATAATTTTATGGTCTCAGGCAGGCATATGGGGGCCCAGGCAGGAGTATGGGGATTCAGGCAGGGCGTATTGGGGCCACAGGCAGGAGTATGGGGCACAGGCAGGCGTATGGGGGCCACAGGCAGGCATAAGGGGCCCAGGCAGGGTATTGGGGGCCAAGTCAGGCGTATGGGGCGGCACAGACAGGCTATGGTGCCACAGGAAGCGTATGAGGGGCACCAGCAGGCGTACTGGGGGCACAGGCAGGGTATATGGGCCACAGGCAGGCGTATGGGGCCACAGGCAGGTGTATAGGGGCTCAGGCAGGTGTATGGGGGCCACAGGCAGGCTTATGCGGGCCACAGTCAGGCATATGGGGGCCACAGGCAGCGTATGGGGCCACAGGAAGGCGTATGGGGGCAAGGCAGGCATATGGGGGCACTGCAGGACATATGGGGGCAACAGCAGGCGTATGGGGGCTCAGGACAGGCGTTGGGAGGACAGGCAGCATATAGGGGCCAAGGCAGGCGTATGGGGGCTCAGGCAGGTGTAGGGGGCCCAGGCAGGTTTGGGGGCCAAGGCAGGGGTATTGGAGCCAAGGCAGGCGTATGGGGGTTCAGGCTGCATATGGGGCCACAGGCAGCGTATGGGGCCAAAGGCAGGCGTATGGGGGTCAGGCAGGCGTATGGAGCCACAGGAAAGGCGTATGGGGCCTCAGGCAGGCATATGGAGCCATAAGGACAGGCGTATAGTGGCTCAGGCGGCATTAGGGGCCACAGGCAGGGTATAGGGCCACAGGCAGGCATTGGGGAGGCCACAAGCAGGGTATAGGGGCCACTGGCAGGCATATAGGGGCCACGGAAGGCGTATGGGGGCCAAGCAGGGTATGGGGCCACAACAGGCGTATAGGGGGCCACAGGCAGGCGTATAGGGGCCACAGGCAGGCGCATGGGGCCACAGGTAGGCGTATAGGGGCCACAGGCAGGCGTATGGGGGCCACAGGCAGACAAAAATAACAACATTTATGCTCACCTTACCTGCTTCCCGGGCGCGCGCTCCTCTTCTGTTCTCTTCTTTTCCGGCCGCGCGCTCCTCCAGCAGCTCTTTGGGCGCACGGCCTGTGACGCGCTGTGCGCCCGAGGAGAGCAGCGTCGCGATGACATCCTTTCATGGGGACGCTGCCAGCTGAGCCGCACGGGGCCGCGGCGGGTCCTCAGCGCTATGAGGCCCCCGGGGCCCCGCTTGGTCGGCCCTGGGCTCCGAGGATCCACACTGTCGCGGGGCGGGAGCGCTCGCTCTCTCCCGGAAGCGCTCAAGAGACCGCCGGGCTTCAGGCCCACGGAGCGGCCTGGGCCCGGGGGGTTTTGGGGCCCCTGAGCCCCCTTAGGGTGGGCAAAGGTAGCCCCTACCTCTCCCTACCCGTCCCCCTCGTTCACAGGCTCGAAAAATGTATTTTACCTATAACAGTACCTTTTTGTGGTAGGTACCATATACACAGCCTGCAGACGTAAATTCCCTCCAAGGTGACCATATATTTGTAGTAACCATTTACAAAAGGCTTTTGCAACTAAGTTTAAATTTCAAAAAGGGGCCCCTTAAGGGTAGCCCCTTTTCCCCGTTTTTTTCTCCCCCTATACCCCCCCTCCAAAACCAATGGTTTACCATACAAAAAAAACCCCCTTTTAAAGACTTTTAAATTCCCCCCAAAACGCCCAAAACTTGGAAACAGTGCCCCCTTTGGGCCCACACAAAAAATTTTAAAAATTTATAGTGCAGCTGATTTTAGGGGGCCCCCTTTTGTCACCCGAGGTAAAAAAACACAACCCCAAAATTTGTAGGCAGCCTCCCTCCCCTCAAAAAATTTAGTCAGGCAGCTTCTTTTAGGTAGATTACACCCTAAAAATTAGTCAAATAAACGGTAGATTTTCCTTTAAGTAGGTAAAGCCCTTCAGTTAGGGCCCCCTCAGTAGTAGGAAAATAATAGGGCCAAAAAAGTTTAGGGAGGTAACAGGGCCACTTAAGTATGTAGGAGGTAGTGGGCCATTATTAGGGTAGGTAATAGGGGGCCCCTTTTTTTGAGGTTTTGGTAAAGGGCCAAAATTAAATTGGAAGATGGGGCCAAATTAGTATGTAGGGAAGGGAGACGGGGCCACTTAATTGATATAGATGGGGCCACTTAAAGAAGGTAGGTAGAAGGGCCACTTATATAGTAGGTATTAGACGGGCCACTTAAGTATTAGGGAGGTAGATAGGCCAAATATAAAAATGTAGGTAGAAAAATAGGCCATTAAGTATGTAGGCAGGTAGATGGGGCCCAAATTATAGTATGTAGGAGAGATAGGGCCAATTAAGTATGTAGGCAGGTAGATAGGGCCAATTAAAATATGTAGGGGGTAATAGGGCCCAAATTAAATTTTAGGAGGTAAAAGGGCCCAATTTAAATTTAGTGGCAGGAAAAAAGGCCCAAAATTATGTTGTTTGGCCTTGAAAAGGGAACACTTAATTTTATAATAGATGGGGCCAAATTATATATGAGGTAGGTAGATAGGGCCCTTAAGTAGTGGGTAGTTAACAGGGGGCCACTTATAGTATTTAGTAGGAATGGGGCCCAAATTTTATATTTTGTAGGAATAAATGGGGCCCCAATTATAGTTGTAGCCGGTAATAGGGCCAATTATAATATAGGCAGTAGTTAGGCCAATTATAGTATGTAGACAGGTTTGGGCCAATTTTAAAATGTAGGGGGTAATAGGGCCAATTATATATGTAGGAGTAGAAGGGCCAATTATAGTATTTAGGAAAGATGGGGGCCAATTAAATAGTAGGAAGGGAGATGGGGCCAATTTAGTTGTGGGAGTAATGGGGCCAAAATTATAGTTGTAGGCAGGTAATGGGGCCACTTAATAGTAGGCATAGATGGGGCCAAATTAAGTAGTAGGAGAAGACGGGGCCCAATTATATATTAGGAATAGATGGGGCCATATAGTTTTATTTAATAATAGGGCCATTTTTTTGTAAAGAAAAAGGGCCAATTATAGTATGAGGGGGGTAGAAGGGCCAATTAAAGTATTAGGTTTAAAAAATAGGGCCAATATAGTAGTAGGGGTAGAAAAGGCCCAATTTATATGTAGGCGGGTAGATGGGCCAAAAAAATAGTATGTAGAGGTAAAAAGGCCAATTAAAATAGTGGGGGTAGATAGGGCCAATTTATAGTATTATGAAAAAAAAGGGGCCCCAAATTAAGATTTTTGGAGGAATAGGGCCAATTATATAGAGAAAGATGGGGCCCAATTTTGTATGAGGCAGGTAAAGGGCCCAATTAAGTAGGGGGGAAAAGATAGGGCCAATTAATAGGCAAGTAGATAGGGCCTATAGTATGAAAGGTAAATAGGGGCCAAATTTAGTATGTAGGCAGGTAGATGGGGCCAAAATTATGGTAATTAGGTAGATAGATAGGGCCAATTAAGTTTAGGCAGGTATGGGGCCCCAATTATAGTA
>JAODAL010046489.1:0-30871 GCA_025379985.1 Phyllomedusa bahiana | reverse complement strand
CGTCATGTACAATGCTTTAGGGGGGCCCGAATTTCTTCTTGATGGGCTCCAAGCATCAACTCTACTGGTGGCCCCAAAAAACAGCTACACTTGTGGGCCCCAAGCATCAACTCCACTGGTGGGCTCCAAGCATCAACTCCACTAGTGGGCTCCAAGCATCAACTCCAGTGGTGGGCTCCAAGCATCAACTCCACTGGTGGCCCCAAAAACCAGCTACACTAGTGGGCCCCAGGAATCAACTCCACTGGTGGGCCCCAAGAATCAACTCTACTGGTAGGTTTCAAGAAACAACTCCAGTGTTGTGCCCCAAGAATCACCTCTACTGGTGGGACCCAAGAATCATCTCCACTGGTGGCCCCAAGAATCACCTGCTCTATTGGGCCCCAAGAATCACCTGCTCTGGTGGCCCCAAGAATCACCTGCTCTGCTGGGCCCAAAAATCAACTCCACTGGTGACCCCAAGAATCAGCCCCACTGGTGACCCCAAGAATCAGCTCCACTGGTGGGGCCCCAAGAATCAACACTGGTGAGCCCCAAGAATCACCTCCACTGGTGGGCCCCAAAAACCAGCTACACTAGTGGGACCCAAGAGTCATTTCCACTGTTGGTATCCAAGAATCATTTCTACTAGTGGGCCCCACGAACTAACTCCAATGGTGGGCCCCAAGAGTAAAGGGATTCTTTCCTATAAGAGCCAACTCCACTGGTGGACCCGAAGAATCGGCTCCACTGGTGGACCCAAGAATCATCTCCACTGATGACTGTCACTGACTGTACATGTGAAGTACTGAGGTATACACCATAAACTCCCTGGTCTTCCTCTAGGATAGATGTGACTTCATCAGAAATCTGTCAGAGGTCTCTTCTGGGACCTTAGCTTTGTAGCAGTGAGAGGTCCGAGCTCGTCAGATTTGTTCGGGGCCACAGTCATGTGTTTTATCGATCTCGCATTTACAATAACCCCTTCCATGTTCACACGAGCCGCGCGCACAGGAGAAGATACCATACTGACCAGCGGCTAACGTAACGCTACTCGCTAATGTGCCTTGTTCTCTGCAGCCAGTTCATACAGAGCCTCTTCCCTGAGAAGCTAGACTCCGAGAAGAAGAGTCGACCGACCACGGCAGGCTCCAAAATCAAGGTAAAATCTGGGGAAATGTAGTGACTGTTCTGAAGCAACTCCCCCAGGGTTATGAGGGTCAATCCGGAATGAATGCTCCCATGTGCTGGCCCACCGCGGCGAAAGCGGGTGTCGGGGGCAAGAGAGACCAGTGTTGCCTTCACCATGGTTGACCAATGGGACTCAGCTATCTGGTTATAAAAGATATAAAGGGGACCAAAAGTACCGGGAAAACCCGGAAGATCCCCATCTGACCTCTGCAAATTGGTAGAGGGTTTAACTTTTAGGCATCCCCGAAGCAGGGCTGCCATATGAAAGCCCCCATACGGGTCAAGGGCGTTTTTTTTTAAAAGGGAAGGTGGTCATGCCCGAACTGGCCCCATCTTAAAACCCGCCTATTGGATCAAGGCAATTTTTTTCCAATGGGAAGGGGGTCAGTAGACCATCAAAGAAGACCAATTATCTCGGGAACCATTCCCGCAGTCATTTGTAATTTTCCTTATGGTTTAAGTTAAAACATAAAAAGTTCCTGTTGTTAAACCCCTGGAAATTTTTTGAACCCAAAAGTGAAAACAAGAATCAGAAATTGGACGGTTCTTTTGTCCTCCATGCCCTGGATCCGTCATTATGAAACCACAAGAACTTTCCGTTTGAAAACTTTTGAACCACAAGAGATATTGCCAATCTGATTTCTGAGACAATTCCATCTTCTTTGATAGGTTACATGACCACCTTCCCACTGGAGGAACTTGCCATTGATCCGAGATGGCGGCCATGTTCAGGACATGACCATCTCCCCAATAGACAAACTTGACCTTGATCCAATATGGTGGAATTCAAAATGGAGTCCATGTTCCGTACATGACCACCTTCCCTTAAAAAAAAACGGACCTTTACCAAGATGGGCCCCCTGTTTTGGACATCCCCACCTTCCTATTAGAAAAATTTGCCCTTCATACAACATAGCGGTCATGTTCTGACCATCTCCCCATTAAAAATACTTGCCCTTGATCTAATATGGCAGCATTCATGATGGCGGCCATGTTCTGGACATGACCACCTTCCCACTGGAAGAACTTGCCCTTGATCCAATATGGCGGCCGGACATGACCATTTCCCCGTTAGTAAAACTTGCCATTGATGCAATATGGCAGCTTTCAAGATGGTGGCCATGTTCCAAACATGACCATCTTCCCATTAGAAAAATTTTCCCTTTTATCCCTTTTAGCCTTTCAAGATGGCGGGGCCCCTGTTTCCCGGGCATGACCACCTTCCCATTAGAAAAACTTGCTCTTGATCCAAAATGGCAGCTATGTTCTGCACATGACCATCTCCCCATTTGAAAAACTTGCCCTTGATCCAATATGGCGGAACTCAAGATGGCAGCCATGTTCCGAACATCCCCACCTTCCTGTTAGAAAAACTTGCCTTCGATCCAACATGGCGGATTTCAAGATGGCGGCCATGTTCCGGACATGACCACCTTCCCATTAGAAAAACTTGCTCTTGATCCAAGATGGTGGCCATGTTCTGGACATGACCATCTCCCCATTTTAAAAACTTGCCCTTGATCCGATATGGTGGCTATCAAGATGGCGGCCACGTTACAGACGTAGCCTACACTTTAGGCCCTCTCACCCATTTCTGGCTAGGGGACTCAGGTAGGGCGGTCCTGGGGTTCCTGATTCGCCTTCTATATCACATGAAAGCAGAATCGCCCTTCACATTTTGCCTTTTTTTGGCTGGTACAACATTGATTGATTCTTCTTCCAGAAACAAGCCAACGACCTGGTGAACACGCTGATGAAATGCACGCCTCATTATATCCGATGCATCAAACCCAACGAGACCAAGAGGCCCCGAGACTGGGAGGAGAACAGGTCAGGCTAGGGTTCAGTACGTGTGTGCCCCGTATGGTGGTATGTCCATGTAATAACCACACTATCTGCCCTCCAGAGTCAAACATCAGGTGGAATATCTGGGGCTAAAGGAAAACATCCGCGTGCGCCGTGCTGGTTTCGCTTATCGAAGAGTCTTCAATAAGTTTCTACAAAGGTGAAAGACACTGAGTGCCCCAGGCGCGCCGGTGACCCTCCAAGAGCGGCCATTACTGATGAGTGTATCTCGCCTTCAGGTACGCCATCCTGACGCCAGAGACCTGGCCGAGGTGGAGGGGAGACGAGCGGCAAGGGGTGCAGCATCTCCTGAGGTCGGTCAATATGGACGCCGATCAGTACCAGATGGGGAAAAGCAAAGTGTTCGTGAAGAATCCAGAATCGGTGAGAGCCCGACCTTGTCTATAGTGAATGTATATATTACAGCGGATACTAGGCCTCCCCAGGGCTTGGCTGCTTCCCCTCATCACCCCCCAAGATAGAAGCCCCCTCTCTGTGCCGGAGATGTGCGGCCACCTGGCTCCACTCTAAGGCTGCGTTCACACTGAGACGCTATTTACAGTCATTGTTCCTTTATAGAAAAATAATTACTTCACCATTGACTCTATTGAGATCCTTCAGGTTTCCGTCCATCTTTCTTTTTTTTTCTCCTCACTTAGGAGTCTGTTAGGTGCCCAGTATTGGATTGGGGTTCCTGGGCCCCACCACTGGAGCTGATTCTTGAGGCCACCAGTAGAATTGATTCTTGGGGCCCACCAGTGCGGTTGATTCTTGGGGCCACCAGTGGAGTTGGTTCTTGGGGCCACCAGTGGAGTTGGTTCTTGGGCACACCAGTGGAGCTGATTCTTGGGGCCACCAGTGGATTTGGTTCTTGGGGCCACCAGTGGATTTGGTTCTTGGGGCCACCATTGAAGCTAATTCTTGGGGCCCACCAGTGGAGCTGATTCTTGGAGCCACCAGTGGAGGTGATTCTTAGGGACCACCAGTGGAGCTGAATCTTGGAGCCCACCAGTGGAGCGGATTCTTGAAACCCACCAGTGGAGCTGAATCTTGGAGCCCACCAGTGGAGCTGATTCTTGGAGCCGCCAGTGGAGGTGATTCTTAGGGACCACCAGTGGAGCTGAATCTTGGAGCCCACCAGTGGAGCTGATTCTTGGGCTTCACCAGCGGAGTTGATTTTTGGGGCCCACCAGTGGAGCTGATTCTTGATGCCCACCAGTGGAGCTGATTCTTGAAACCCACCAGTGGAGCTGATTCTTGGAGCCCACCAGTGGAGCTGATTCTTGGAGCCCACCAGGGAGTTGATTCTTGGGGCCACCAGTGGAGTTGATTATTGGGCCCAGCAGTGGAGCTGATTCTTGGGCTTCACCAGCGGAGTTGATTTTTGATGCCCACCAGTGGAGATGATTCTTAGGGCCCACCAGTGGAGTTGATTCTTGGGGCCCACCAGTGCAGGTGATTCTTGGGGCTCACCAGTGCAGGTGATTCTTGGGGCCCACCAGTGCAGGTGATTCTTAGGGCCCACCAGTGGGATTGATTCTTGCGGCCCACCAGTGGAGTTGATTCTTGGGGCCCACCAGTGGAGTTGATTCTTGGGGCCCACCAGTGGAGTTGATTCTTGGGGCCACCAGTGGAGGTGATTGTTGGGCTTCACTAGCAGAGTTGATTTTTGGGGCCTACCAGGGGAGCTTATTTTTGGCTCCCAGCAGTGGAGTTGATTCTTGGGGCCACCAGTGTAGCTGATTCTTGGGGCCCACCAGTGGAGATGATTCCTGGGCCCACCAGTGGAGGGGATTCTTGGATCCCAGCAGTGATTCTTGGGGCTCACCAGTGTAGCTGATTCTTGGGGCCACCAGTGGAGGGGAGTCCTGGATCCCAACAATGGAGGTGATTCTTGGGGCCTACCGATGTAGTTGATTCTTGGGGCCTACCGGTGAAGTTGATTCTTTGGGCCCGCCAGTGGAGGTGATACATCCACTGTACTTGACTGCATGTATAGCAGTTTTCCTTTCTGCTTTACTTTGCCTTTGTCCCTGAAAAGCAGCCCCAGGTTTGCCATCTTCAGGGTCCCACCATGCCCAAGGGTCCCCCATGACCAGAGTCCCACTGAGAATTCCCTTGCTCCCCTGTGGACCAGTTCAAGCCTGCAGGTGCCCATCAGATTTCACTACTAAAAAGAGAAAAAGTTGTTAGACTTTATAGTAGACAACCAACGTAGGTTTGATATTAGCGGGGAACTCACCCCAAATAGTTATGTAGACGCCTCCAGAAATATAGACATCAAACAATGTGAGAATGTCCTACAAACAGCTTCTAAAGCTTAGCTTTTACTACATCGCAATAAAATATATAATAAACCACAATCAAAGAAACATGATCCAAAGATTCCAAGATAAATCCTACAAACTCCCGAGTTACCGTCAGGCAGATCATTTCCATATATTATGATCTCTAACGCGTTTCCCCCACACATTTCTGGGGGTTCACCTGGGAGAAATTTAGCAGGTAATGTGGTGAGACAACATCATCGCTTAGATGTAACCAGAGACGATAGAGAATCTACTCGAGGGCTACACACATGGAGGAAACACATAGGACTAATCCAAAGAAGTCTGGATCTCCGTACTTGAATTGGTTTCACCAAATCCCCACAAAGGAGATTTTGAAAGAAAAATACTCAGAAGAGAAATTATCTGCTATATTTTGTGGTGATTAATGGGCTTGAATGATGGAGGTCATAATATATGGAAACTATCTTCTCGATTTTGTGGAGATTGATATCCTTGAATAATTGGATATCATAGATTTTGGAAGAAACTGGGAACAACCTAGAAACTAGCGATCCTCTTAGTCTGCTGGTTGTCTGTATATTATGTATTTATGTATATTATGTATTTTATGACTCCCAGTGCTGTCCCCACATTGCCACATTTAGGGTTCTTCACAAGGGACAGCTTCCTGGTTGGGTTCGCCCTTCTCGGGGCGGTTTTTTCACCATAAGTAGATAGGGTTTTGTACTTTTTCTCTACTATCCTGATGGTAACTTGCGAGTTTGTAGGATTTATCTTTGGATCATGTTTCTTCGGTTGTGGTGTATTATATTTTACTTTGATGTTCTAGAAGCTCTTTGTATGACGTTCTCATATTGGTTGACTTTATAGTAGTAAGAAGCTGGGTGGTCATGGCGGTGAGCCTACGCACGTCTACTATGGATACATTTGGGTAAAATGGGATTCTCCCCCAAACTTTTTCTTACCCTTCCAGTAATCTATTTACTTCTCATCTCTGTAGTTGTTCTTATTGGAGGAAATGAGAGAGAGAAAGTTTGATACCTTCGCCAGAACGATCCAGAAAGCTTGGAGGAGATACATTGCCAAGAGGAAGTACGAGCAGATGCGGGAAGAAGGTGTGAGACTGTAACAATGGTGAACAATGTGTCTCCTGCCTTGGGATACTTGGATGTGATAAGTGGCTATTTGTATATGAAAAAAGACCAATGTGTCCCCTACATTCTACAGTCTGGACAGGACATAGACCACCCAGGGGTCACTATTCCTGGGCTCTGATCACATGCGCCAATAATAAAGCCCAATAACGGATGTTCCTATAGACTTTAGGATCAACGTCTAGAAAGGCAAAGCCCAAATGGGGACTGAGCCTTACATGGAACAACTCAAAAACCATAGAGGTCATTGGGGTTTGACCAGTGACCAATAAATGATGAGAAATCACAAGTGTTCTATAGAAGAAGTAATGTGCATCGTTTTCCTGTGCTTCATTCCTCCAGCCTCCAACATTTTATACGGATTCAAAGAACGACGCCGAAACAGCATTAATCGCAACTTTGTGGGTGACTATCTGGGAATGGAAGATAAACCTGAGCTGCGACAGTTCATGGCCAAGCGGGAAGGGATAGACTTTGCCGACTCTATCAACAAATATGACAGACGGTTTAAGGTATGGACACCCCTGACCAATGCATGACACAGTTGGGATGTGTGACACGTTATCTATTGAAGGGAATGTCCACAGTAGAGTGCACCTTTTCATAGGAGACCAGCAGACTTGTACGGCTATTTAGTTTAACTGTTTGTGTGAGGGGTTAAAAACTTCATTTGGTGTTTGGAGATGGGCTTGGATATACTGGGGAGTCTCTGCTGCCATTTTTTGCTGAAATACAATTGTGCTTATCTGCTGGATTCTTGTGCTCAATGTCTGCGAATACAATTGTATTCGTCGCTTGAAGTCTTGCTGCTCACGGTGTGAAATTACAATCATGACTCAGTCTGCTGGGAAGTCTATGCTGCTCAACTGTCTCGCTGATACTACAATTGTATTTCAGTCTGCTGGGGAGTCTCTGCTGCTCATCTGTCAAGCTGAAACTACAATCATGCCTCAGTATGTGGGGAGTCTCTGCTGCTCGTCTGTCGTGCTGAGACTGCAGTCGTGCCTCAGTCTGCTGGGGAGTCTCTGCTGCTCTTCTGTCTCGCTGATACTACAATTGTACTTGTCTGCTGAGGAGTCTCTGCCGCTCATCTGTCTCGCTGAAATTACAATCATGTCTCAGTCTGCTGGGGAGTCTCTGCTGCTCATCTGTCATGCTGAAACTACAATCGTGCTTCAGTCTGCTGGGGAATCTCTGCTGCTGGTCTGTCTTGTTGAAACTGCAGTCATGACTCACCCTGCTGGGAAGTCTCTGCTGCTCATCTGTCTGGCTGTGACGGAAATCATGCCTCAGTATGCTAGAGTCTCTGCTGTTCGTCTGTCTTGCTGAGATTGCAATCATGACTCACCCTGCTGGAGAGTCTCTGCTGCTCGTCTCTCTTGCTGAGACTGCAGTCATGCCTTAGCTTGCTGGGAAGTCTCTCCTTTTCATCTGTCTCCTTGCGACTGCAGCTGTGCATCAGTCTTCTGAGAAGACTCTGCTACTTGTCTGTCTTGCCGAAACTGCAGTCACACCTCAGTCTGCTGGGGATTCTCTGCTGCTCGTCTGTCTTCATGAGATTGCAATCATGTCTCACCCTGCTGTGGAGTCTCCGCTGCTTGTCTGTCTTGCTGAGACTACCGCTGTGCCGCAGTCTACTCAGGAGTCTCTGATACTAACATGGAAACAAAGTGGTTCCCGGCCAGGGCCAATTTAACAGCATCATGGGCCCCCAAGCATAACCATGCTGCGGACCCTGCCCGAACATGACACCACATGAGGCTATACCTCTAACCACACTCAAACACACATTTGTAGTCACTCCCCTTACCTTGGGCCACCCTACTGATGTCTTGTAAAAAGCCTGAGACTACGAGACTAATTGGCCAGACAGGGAGCCGATGGCTTCCTGCTACCCTAAGGTTTTTTAACTGTTTGCACATCTTAAGGACACACAAACACTTAAATAAGCAGCGCTGCCCCAGGGATGCAGAGCATATTTCTGGGATATACATTCACTACCTGGGTCTCTGTGGCTATGGGGCCCCTAGGCAACTGCCTAGTGTGCCCCAAGCATAAGATGGCCCTGTTATTGGGTTTCAGAGCCACTAGTCTGTGGGACTGAACATAATGGGGCCAATTTCTTCCCCTCTTCTATTTTTTTTCTTCCTCTTCCATATTGGTTTGTTTCCCCTTCTGTCTTCTCTTTGGTGCTTCTTCATTCCTCTTCTCTATCCAGAGGGCAGTCAATTACTTCTAATATACACTCAGACCTGGACTGGCCCAGAGGTGAGCAGGCAAAACCCCCAAGCATGGTGGGCACCTGTGATTGGTAAGCCCCAGGGCATGGCAAATCTGGGAATGCTTTTCATAGAGAAAAAATACCTGTATAAATGGCCCTGAGAATCACCTCCACAGGTGGGCCCCAAGAATCAACTCCACTGGTGGGGCCAAAGAATCATATCCACTGGTGGGCGCCAAGAATCAACTCCACTGGTGGACCCCAAGAATCAACTCCACTGGTGGACCCCAAGAATCAACTCCACTGGTGGACCCCAAGAATCAACTCCACTGGTGGGCCCCAAGAATCAACTCCACTGGTGGGCCTCAAGAATCAACCCCACTGGTGGGTCCCAAGAATCAACTCCACTGGTGGGTCCCAAGAATCATCTCCACTGGTGGGTCCCAAGAATCAACTCCACTGGTGGGTCCCAAGAATCATCTCCACTGGTGGGTCCCAAGAGTCATCTCCACTGGTGGGTCCCAAGAGTCATCTCCACTGGTGGGTCCCAAGAATCATCTCCACTGATGGCCTCAAGAATGAGCTCCATTGGTTGGTCCAAAGAATCAGCTCCATTGGTGGGTCTCAAGAATCAGCTCCATTGGTGGGTCCCAAGAATCAACTCCACTGGTGGCCCCAAGAATCATCTCCACTGGTGGGCCCCAAGAATCAGCTCCACTGGTGGGATCCAAGAATCTGCTCCACTAGTGGGATCCAAGAATCAGCTCCACTGGTGGCCCCAAGAATCAACTCCACTGGTGAGCACCAAGAATCAACTCCACTTGTGGGCCCCAAGAATCATCTCCACTAGTGGGCCCCAAGAATCATCTACACTGGTGGCCCCAAGAATCAGCTCCACTGGTGGGATCCAAGAATCTGCTCCACTAGTGGGATCCAAGAATCTGCTCCACTGGTGGCCCCAAGAATCAACTCCACTGGTGGGCCCAAGAATCATCTCCATGTTGGGGGCACCAAGAATCAAACTCCACTGAGGGCCCCAAGAATCATCTCCACTGGTGGCCCAAGAATCAGCTCCACTGGTGGCCCCAAGAATCAACTCTACTGGTGGGCCCAAGAATCAACTCCACTGGTGAGCACCAAGAATCAACTCCACTGGTGAGCCCCAGGAATCAACTCCACTGGTGAGCCCCAAGATTCAACTCCACTGGTGAGCCCCAAGAATCATCTCCTCTAGTGGGCCCCAAGAATCATCTCCACTAGTGGGCCCCAAGAATCATCTCCGCTGGTGGCCCCAAGAATCAGTTCCACTGGTGGCCCCAAGAATCAACTCCACTGGTGGGCCCAAGAATCAACTCCACTGGTGGGCCCCAAAAATCAACTCTACTGGTGTGCACGAAGAATAAATCTCCACTGGTGGCCCCAAGAATCATCTCCACTGGTGGCCCCAAGAATCATCTCCACTGGTGGACCCAAGACTCATCACCACTGGTGGTCCCCAAGAATCATCTACACTGGTAGGATCCAAGAATCATCTCCACTGGTAGGATCCAAGAATCATCTCCACTGGTGGCCCCAAGACTCATCTCCCCTGGTGGCCCCAAGACTCATCTCCACTGGTGGGCCCCAACACTCATCTCCACTAGACCCAAGAATCAGCTCCATTGGAGGGCCCACAAGAGTCAGCTCCCCACTGGTGGCCCCAAGAATGAACTCCACTGGTGGCCCCAAGAATCATCTCCACTGGTGGGCCCAAGAATCAACTCCACTGGTGGGCCCAAGAATCAACTCCACTGGTGGGCCCAAGAATCAACTCCACTGGTGAGCACCGAAGAATCATCTCCACTGGTGGCCCCAAGAATTCATCTCCACTGGTGGCCCAAGATCATCTCCACTGGTGGCCCCAAGACTCATCTCCACTGGTGGGCCCCAAGAATCAGCTCCACGGGTGGCCCCAAGAATCAACTCCACTGTGGCCCAAGAATCAACTCCACTGGTGGGCCCAAGAATCAACTCTACTGGTGAGCTCGAAGAATCATCTCCACTGGTGGCCCCAAGAATCATCTCCACTGGTGGCCCCAAGACTCATCTCCACTGGTGGCCCCAAGATTTCATCTCCACTGGTGGGCCCCAAGAATCATCTCCACTGGTGGGCCCCAAGAATCATCTCCATTGGTGGGCCCCAAGAATCATCTCCACTGGTGAGTCCCAAAAATCATCTCCACTGGTGGGTCCCAAGAATCATCTCCACTGGTGGGTCCCAAGAGTCATCTCCACTGGTGGGTCCCAAGAATCAGCTCCACTGGTTGGCCCCAAGAATCAGCTGCATTGGTAGGTCCCAAGAATCAGCTCCATTGGCGGGCCCCAAAAATCTGCTCCATTGGTGGGTCCCAAGAATCCACTCCACTGGTGGCCCCAAGAATCATCTCCACTGGTGGCCCCAAGAATCAGCTCCACTGGTGGGATCCAAGAATCAGCTCCACTGGTGGGATCCAAGAATCTGCTCCACTGGTGGCCCCAAGAATCAGCTCCACTGGTGGCCCCAAGAATCAACTCCACTGGTGACCCCAAGAATCATCTCCACTGGTGAGCACCAAGAATCAACTCCACTAGAGGGCCCCAAGAATCATCTCCACTAGTGGGCCCCAAGAATCATCTCCACTGGTGGACCCAAGAATCAGCTCCACTAGTGGCCCCAAGAATCAACTCTACTGGTGGGCCAAAGAATCAACTTCTCTGGTGAGCATCAAGAATCAACTCCACTGGTGGGATCCAAGAATCAGCTCCACTGGTGGGCCCTGGAATCAGCTCCACGGGTGGGCCCCAGAATCAACTCAACTGGTGCCCCAAGAATCATCTCCACTGGTGGGCCCAAGAATCAACTCCACTGGTGGCCCCAAGAATCAACTCTACTGGTGGGTCCCAAGAATCAACTCCACTGGTGAGCACCAAGAATCAACTCCACTGGTGAGCCCCAAGAATTGACTTCACTGGTGAGCCCCAAGAATCAACTCCACTGGTGAGCCCCAAGAATCATCTCCTCTAGTGGGCCCCAAGAATCATCTCCACTGGTGGGCCCAAAGAAACAGTGCCAATGGTGGGCCCAAGACTCAACTCCACTGGTGGGCCAAGAATCAACTCCACTGGTGGGCCCAAGAATCAACTCTACTGGTGTGCACGAAGACTCATCTCCACTGGTGGCCCCAAGACTCAACTCCACTGGTGGGCCCCAAGAATCATCTCCACTGGTGGCCCCAAGAATCATCTCCACTGGTAGGATCCAAGATCAATACTCCACTGGTAGGATCAAAGAATTGGGGCTCCACTGGTGGCCCCAAGAATCATCTCCACTGGTGGCCCCAAGACTCATCTCCACTGGTGGGCCCCAACACTCATCTCCACTAGACCCTAAGAAGCAGTTCCATTCGAGGGCCACAAGAGTCAGCTCCACTGGTGGGCCCCAAGAATGAACTCCACTGGTGGCCCCAAGAATCAGCTCCACTGGTGGCCCCAAGAATCAACTCCACTGGTGGGCCCAAGAATCAACTCCACTGGTGTGCACGAAGAATCATCTCCACTGGTGGCCCCAAGAATCATCTCCACTGGTGGCCCCAAGACTCATCTCCACTGGTGGCCCCAAGAATCATCTCCACTGGTGGGCCCCAAGAATCATCTCCACTGGTGGGCCCCAAGAATCATCTCCACTGGTGGGTCCCAAAAATCATCTCCACTGGTGGGTCCCAACAATCATCTCCACTGGTGGTCCCAAGAATCATCTCCACTGGTGGGTCCCAAGAGTCATCTCCACTGGTGGGTCACAAGAGTCATCTCCACTGGTGGTCTCAAGAATCAGCTCCATTGGTTGGTCCCAAGAATCAGCTCCATTGGTGGGTCTCAAGAATCAGCTCCATTGGTGGGTCCCAAGAATCAACTCCACTGGTGGCCCCAAGAATCATCTCCACTGGTGGGCCCCAAGAATCAGCTCCACTGGTGGGATCCAAGAATCTGCTCCACTAGTGGGATCCAAGAATCAGGTCCACTGGTGGTCCCAAGAATCAACTCCACTGGTGAGCACCAAGAATCAACTCCACTAGTGGGCCCCAAGACTCATCTCCACAAGTGGGCCCCAAGAATCATCTACACTGGTGGCCCCAAGAATCAGCTCCACTGGTGGGAACCAAGAATCTGCTCCACTGGTGGCCCCAAGAATCTGCTCCACTGGTGGCCCCAAGAATCAACTCCACGGGTGGGCCCAAGAATCATCTCCACTGGTGAGCACCAAGAATCAACTCCACTAGAGGGCCCCAAGAATCACCTCCACTAGTGGGCCCCAAGAATCATCTCCACTGGTGGCCCCAAGAATCAGCTCCACTAGTGGCCCCAAGAATCAACTCTACTGGTGGGCCAAAGAATCAACTTCTCTGGTGAGCATCAAGAATCAACTCCACTGGTGAGCCCCAAGAATCAACTCCACTGGTGAGCCCCAAGAATCATCTCCTCTAGTGGGTCCCCAAGAATCATCTCCACTAGTGGGCACCAAAAAATCATCTCCACTGGTGGCCCCAAGAATCAGCTCCACTGGTGGCCCCAAGAATCAACTCCACTGGTGGGCCCAAGAATCAACTCCACTGGTGGGCCCAAGAATCAACTCTACTGGTGAGCACGAAGAATCATCTCCACTGGTGGCCCCAAGAATCACCTCCATTGGTGGCCCCAATAATCAACTCCACTGGTGGCCCCAGGACTCATCTCCACTGGTGGCCCCAAGACTCATCTCCACTGGTGGGCCCCAAGACTCATCTCCACTGGTGGGCCCCAAGACTCATCTCCACTGGTGGGCCCCAAGAATCATCTCCACTGGTTGGATCCAAGAATCATCTCCACTGGTAGGATCCAAGAATCGGCTCCACTGGTGGCCCCAAGAATCATCTCCACTGGTGGGCCCCAACACCCATCTCCACTAGACCCTAAGAAGCAGTTCCATTCGAGGGCCACAAGAAACATCTCCACTGGTGGGCCCCAAGAATGAACTCCACTGGTGGCCGCAAGAATCAGCTCCACTGGTCTCCCCAAGAATCAGCTCCACTGGTGGGCCCAAGAATCGGCTCCACTGGTGGGCCCCAAGAATCATCTCTACTGGTGAGCACGAAGAATCATCTCCACTGTTGGCCCCAAGAATCATCTCCACTGGTGGCCCCAAGACTCATCTCCAATGGTGGCCCCTAGACTCATCTCCACTGGTGGGCCCCAAGAATCATCTCCACTGGTGGGCACCAAGAATCATCTCCACTGGTGGAAACCAAGAATCATCTAAACTGGTGAGATCCAAGAATCAACTCCACTGGTGAGATCCAAGAATCATCTCCACTGGTGGGATCCAAGAATCATCTCCACTGGTAGGATCCAAGAATCGGCTCCACTGGTGGCCCCAAGAATCATCTCCACTGGTGGCCCCAAGACTCATCTCCACTGGTGGGCCCCAACACTCATCTCCACTAGACCCTAAGAATCAGCTCCATTGGAGGGCCACAAGAGTCAGCTCCACTGGTGGGCCCCAAGAATGAACTCCACTGGTGGTCTCCAGGCACCTAGATACTCCAATATTAGATTGTTTCCATTTTCTCCCTATAAATGTTCTTGTATTCTTCCGATTTTCCGACTCTCTCTGGTGCTTTTCCCATAAATTTTTTGTTTCTTGATGTTGCTTTAAACCATAACTATCCCCGGACCTGAGAACATCTGACGGTTCATGGGCCATGGCCCAATATCGATTGACCTCATCTCCGATAAGTGCACGATCTTCTCTTTACTTCCAGCCAATCAAGAGAGATCTGATCACCTCGCCCAAATACATCTACTTGATTGGTCGCGAGAAAGTGAAGAAGGGACCGGAGAAAGGACAGATAAAGGAGGTGCTGAAGAAGAAGCTGGAGATCCCTACCGTGAGGAGCATTTCTCTGAGGTAAATGAGAGGACTCTTACTGAGGTTTGGGTAAAGAATTGCATTGAGTGCATTACAAGACCCACGGCTCTAACACCTTCCTCCGTCGTCCTTCAAGGCTCTTTAATGGGTTGGACTTGACTTACAGGGAAACTACTTAACACCTGCCAAGCTCCCTATTGCTCCTGGTAGACTCCCCAAAATGGGTCACATATGGGACAGAGTTTATACCAATCCCGCCCCAAAAAGGGCATTCCCCTATGGATGTGGAGCATTCCCTGGTGATATGGGGTTGTTTCTGAGGAGCTTAAAGGGGCTTTCTCACCATGAATTTTTACAGCGCCACAGCCAGCTTCAGACTACCACTTTCTTTTCAGGCTGTGTGTAGTTCTACAGCTTCAGGCTCCCACTGAGTGGTCAGGCTGTGGGTGGTCCTACAGCTTCAGGCTCCAAGTTCCTGTGCAGGCTGTGGGTGGATCTACAGCTACATCTGTTCAGACTGTTGGAGGTTCTACAGCTTCAGGCTCCCACTTTGTGTTCAGGCTGTGGGCAGGTTTAGAGCTTCAGGCTCCCACTTATTGTTTATTGCTGGGGCCAGGTCTATAGCATCTCCTCAGCTCCTCCTGCTCTATAGCATGGGCCTTGTTTTTATACCATGCTGAAGCTGCAGCTCACCTCTAGTTCCCATGTGAATTTTTTTCTGCTTGTACCCAGCACGCGACAGGACGACTTCTTCATCCTACACGAGCTCGACCACGACACCCTCCTAGAATCCGTGTTCAAAACTGAACTTATTAGCCTGTTGTGCAAAAGATACGAGGAGACGACCAAGAATAAACTAGTCCTGAACTTCGCAGACACGTAAGACAACTTCTTGTGGCTGTAATCTGTGGGGTGCAAGTCACTAGGGCGAGGTGCGAGCTCAGGAATGTAACGATTAGGAGGCAAGATTAGAAAGTGTGAGCAAGAAACTAAAAATCAAGTGTTCATTATGTTGG
Organism: Phyllomedusa bahiana; assembly: GCA_025379985.1. Taxonomy (NCBI): domain Eukaryota; kingdom Metazoa; phylum Chordata; class Amphibia; order Anura; family Hylidae; genus Phyllomedusa; species Phyllomedusa bahiana. Next base: position 15,254 of record JAODAL010046489.1, on the reverse strand, counting down.
TGGGAAGGACCTGGATGTTTGTGCTCAGGGAAGAGGTTCCACAAGTTCCTCTAATGTTTGAGGTCCAGTACAAGAATCGCCAGATGGACAATTATTATTGCCGTGTCCCCAATGCATCCACATCTTTCCCCCCTCCCACACCCGCCCGCATCTTTCCCCACCCGCCCGCATCCTTCCCCACCTGTCCGCATCCTTCCCCACCCCTTCGCATCCTTCCTCACCCGTTCACATCCTTCCGCATCATTTCCCACCCTTCCCCATCTTGCCCCACCGTTCTACATCCTTCCCCACCTTTCCCTATCCTTCCACATCCTTCCCCACCCTTCCGCATCTTTCCCCACCCTTCCGCATCTTTCCCCATCCTTCCGCATCTTTCCCCACCCTTCCGCATCTTTCCCCACCCGTCCGCATCTTTCCCCATCCTTCCGCATCTTTCCCCATCCTTCCGCATCTTTCCCCACCCTTCCGCATCTTTCCCCATCCTTCCGCATCTTTCCCCACCCTTCCGCATCTTTCCCCACCCTTCCGCATCTTTCCACATCCTTCCGCATCTTTCCCCTCCCTTCTGCATCTTTCCCCACCCTTCCGCATCTTTCCCCATCCTTCCGCATCTTTCCCCACCCTTCTGCATCTTTCCACATCCTTCCGCATCTTTCCCCTCCCTTCTGCATCTTTCCCCATCCTTCCGCATCTTTCCGCATCTTTCCCCATCCGTCCGCATCTATCCCCACCCTTCCGCATCTTTCCCCATCCGTCCGCATCTTTCCCCATCCGTCCGCATCTTTCCCCACCCTTCCGCATCTTTCCCCACCCGTCCGCATCTTTCCCCATCCGTCCGCATCTTTCCCCATCCGTCCGCATCTTTCCCCATCCGTCCGCATCTTTCCCCACCCGTCCGCATCTTTCCCCATCCGTCCGCATCTTTCCCCATCCGTCCGCATCTATCCCCATCCGTCCGCATCTTTCCACATCCTTCCTCCTTCCCACCCTTTCACATTTTACCCGCTTTTCATTCCATATCTTTTTTCACACCACCTTGATCTTTCCCATTCCGTCGGCTCCAAACGCGTCAGTTTAAACACTTTTTTTTGCTACAATTTTAACCATATGGAATTGTAACATGACCCTTTAGATGATCACACTTTTGATGCTGGATTAAAGGGGTTTTCCAAGACTTTTAAAAATCCTCCCGACTCCGATCCCGGCTGTTTAACTATTTAGACGCCATGGCCACGATAGCCGCGATGTCTAAGAGAATGAGCACCGTTCCTCCTCAGACCGCTCCCTTCTCCTAGAGGCTTCCATAGCCACCATGTTATCGCTCCTATTACTTCCTGCCCCCATGGGTCTATTATAACGTCCATGGAAAACCCTTCCTCCTAGAATTTGGAGCTTCAATGTATGAGGAATATCTGACTATTTCTGTATCTCCCATTCGGCCGCGCCTCCATTGACGGCAGCTACTTCTACAGGTCTATATGTATTGTTGGCTCCCACTAGCTTAGGACATGTCTGATTTGTAATTAACATAAGGTCCAACAAGTCTACTTGGGTCACCAATTTCTCTGGGGCCCAAGGCTGCTCCGTCCATTGCGTCATTGCACCCGGTTCTCGGTAACACAACCTAAAAATTGCGCTAATTCCTGTAAGGATTGGGTTCTTGTCTTCCTTCTAGACTACAGCTTAGAGTAAAGAAGGAAGGCTGGGGAGGAGGAGGCTCGCGGACCATCACTTTCTGCCGAGGGCAAGGAGACGTGGCACAGCTTAAAATAGCAGGAAAAACCATGGCAGTCACTGTCGGGGACGGACTGCCGAAAAATTCCAGTAGGTATCTCCTTGGGTGGAAGAAAACCCAACAGAAGCACATTGAAAAGTCTTCTATAGAAAATAGTAGTAAGGTTCTATGGAAAACGTATTAACATAATGTTATTTCACACCTAGAACCTACACGGAAGGAACGAGTCCAGAACCGGGGACACCGACCACCCCCCCAACCGCCCGGCCCCAGCGCCACCAGGTGACTCTCTAGACGATGGCTCGCGGTCCTACCTTACCACTTCCCATACTCAGCCTGTATGTCTTCACAGGATATCATAGAAATGGGGCTGCCCAGTTCAATACAGAAAAAACAAGAACCCCAACCTACAGCCAAGCCAAGCGACAGCCCAGAGCGCCACCTACAGCTGCTATCCCTCGCCAGGCCGCCCCTCGGAAAAGCCGCGTGCCCTCTGACCACAATATGGAGTTCCTTAATGTACCCGACCAAGGCGTCGCGGGGTAAGTACCTACCGAACCCTCCTGCCTTCTCATCTGCCCCTCATACTGTTCATCTGCTATGAATATTACCACCAAACACTGACCTCATGTCCATCAGCTGCCACCATTCTCAGATCTGCCGCTGTCAGGACGGCATCGTGATAAAATTGGATCATTTTGGGGGGGGTTTATTTTCTTTTATTCTCCCCCCTATAAATGATAGCTATGAATACAAAATGCGTCCTTGATGGGATGTACGTCCATCCGTCTGTGCTCCATTGGCTGCACTATATGTTTGGCGGCCGTTCATCAAGTTGGGTGGACGCTCAGGTAGTTGGGTGGCTGCAATGGGTTTTGTTCCAGTGATCATGGTTGTTTGGAGGCTGGCTGCACGGGATGTTTGGCAGCCACATGCACGGGATGTTTGGCAGCCACATGCACGGGATGTTGGACCATATGCACGGGATGTTGGGAGGCAGCATGCACGGGATGTTGGATGGCTGCATGCACGGGATGTTGGATGGCTGCATGCACCGGATGTTTCGTGGCCGCATGCACGGGATGTTAGGTGGCCGCATGCACGGGATGTTAGGTGGCCGCATGCACGGGATGTTAGGTGGCCACATGCACGGGATGTTAGGTGGCCGTATGCACGGGATGTTAGGTGGCCGCATGCACGGGATGTTAGGTGGCCGCATGCACGGGATGTTAGGTGGCCACATGCACGGGATGTTGGGAGGCCTCATGCACGGGATGTTGGGAGGCCGCATGCACGGGATGTTGGGAGGCCGCATGCACGGGATGTTGGACCATATGCACGGGATGTTTGGCAGCCACATGCACGGGATGTTGCACCGACTGCACATGCTGTTGGTAGGCAGGGTGCGCGGGCTGTTGGGAGGCCGGGTGCGCGGGATGTTCGGAGGCCGCATGTACGGGATGTTAGGTGGCCGCATCCACGGTATGTAGGTGGCCGCATGCACGGGATGTTTGGAGGCCGCATGCACAGGATGCTGGACCATATGCATGGGATGTTGGGAGGCTGCCTGCACTGGATGTTGAAAGGCCGCATGCACTGGATGTTGGAAGGCCGCATGCACGGGAAGATGGACCATATGCATGGGATGTTGGGAGGCCGCATGCACGGGATGTTAGGTGGCCGCATGCACGGGATGTTGGGAGGCTGCATGCACGGGATGTTGGGAGGACGCATGCACAGGATGTTGGACCATATGCATGGGATGTTGGGAGGTCGGCTACACGGGCTGTTTGGCAGCCACATGCACGGGATGTTGGACCATATGCACATGCTGTTAGGAGGCTGGCTGCATGGGATGTTGGACCATATGCACATGCTGTTAGGAGGCCGGCTGCATGGGATGTGGGCTGGTTGCATGCACATGCTGTTGGCCGCCGCATGCACAGGACAGTGGGTGGCCTCACAGGATATTTGCTACAAAATTTCTACTTTCAACCCTAAAAAACTCCTGCAAACAGCTAAAATGTTTTAAAAATTCCAATGAATCCCCCATGTAAAAATGGTGTGGTCCCCTGAGCACTTGCCAGTTTTTGGCTGCCACCATCCTGTAGCTCTGCCTGGCATCATCGCACCGTGACAACAGCAGAGGATAGAAAATTCCCTGCTCTTCATTTTAAGGACGTATTCAAGGTATATAGAGAAAAACGGTCTCCACTGTGTTTTCATTTCAGGGCACAGAGGAGGAAAAGTGTCAGTCAGAGACCCCTGCCAGCAGTGGGCCGGCCCAAGCCCCAGGTGAAGCCGGCGGGCCCTCGCTGTAAAGCCATCTACCAGTACATAGGACAAGACGTGGATGAACTTAGCTTTAATGTGAATGACGTCATTGATATTCTACTAGAAGGTGAGACCCTAATAATGTGGAGTTTACTATCCGCTCCTGAACTATCTCTTAGAAGCGAAAGATGTGGACTGCAGAAGGCTCCTCGCTTATAGAGGATTCCCACCTGTCCCAGAATAGGATCAGCGGCCAAACGTGCGTCTGCTGCTCCATACAAAGTCTACAGGACAAAGGTGCAGTGGGGTACAGTGCCCGGCTATCCTCATCCATCCCATAGACTTTGTACAGAGCATTAGTGTGCATGGTAGACCATTGCTCCATTCAAAGTCTATGGGACTGACATGGTAGCGGAGTATAGTACTCGGCTATCCTCATCCATCCATGACTTTGTTAGGTAAAGCAAGTTGAGCGCTCCTTTTAAGTCTAGGGACTGACAAAGGTTGTGGAGTACAGCACTCGGCTATCCTCATCTGTCTCTTAGACTTTGTACAGAGCTTAGTTGTGCATGTAGGGTCATTTGCCTTCCATTAAAGTCTAAGGTGACAAAAATACGGAGTAAGTCCCGCTTCCTCATCCTCCCCTAATTTGTAAGGGCAATGGGGGCATGGTGACCTTGCTCATTAAAACTAGGGGGTGACAGGTGGGAGTATAGACTGGCTTCCTCATCCCTCCTATAAATTTGTTTTCAGAAAGGGATTAATGCCCATTTTTAAACCAGGTGAAAAATTTAAAAGCAGGGTTCCCCAGCCTTTAACCGCCATTTGCCCCCATTTAAAAAGAACCCTTTTTGGCTGGAGCAGCAATGTGCATAGTGGACCGCTGCTCCATTTAAAGTCTGAGACTGACACAGGTTGGGGAGCACAGCACTCGGCGTTCGTACTTGGTTCCATAGACTTTGTAGGAATCAGAAGGGCCCACCATAGCTACATTCAAAGTATATGGTACTCGGCTATCCTCATTACTCCTATAGACTTTGTACAGAGCATTAGTGTGCATGGTGGACCACTGCTCCATTTAAAGTCTATGACATGGTAGTGGAGTACAGTGCTCAGCTATCCTCCGCACTCACATAGACATTGTACACAGCAGTAGCTTGCATGGTTGACCGCTGCTCCATTCAAAGTCTATGGGACTGACAAAGGTTGTGGAGTACAGTGCTTGGCTATCCCCATCAGTGCTATAAGCTTTGTAGGTAGCAGCAGAGCGCACAGTGGACTGCTGCTCCATTCAAAGTCTATGGGTCTTTGCTCCTCATAAGTCCCAATATTTTTTTTTTAATTCTCTTCTAAATTTTGTCACTTTTCTAATGCATTTTCAGGACATTTTCTGTCAGTTTTTACGAAGCTCTGTAGTTCTCTGTCTCCACACACAGAAAACAGCTCTGTGTCCAGACCAGGATATCAGGGGACCTAAGATGCCCTGGGAAAAACCACACCCAAGGCTTTAAAAAGGAGGGTGGAAACAGGGGGCAGCACTGAGACTGAAGCTGGGAGGGTGGAAGAGAGACAAAGTGCTGCAAAGAATCCTGGGACTGTAGTTTCACATGGAAAATGCTGCTGCTCAGCTGCAGAGAAGGGAGGGAGACATACAGCACAGGAAATGCTGCTGCTCAGCTACAGAGAAGGGAGATGACATACAGCACAGGAAATGCTGCTGCTCAGCTGCAGAGAAGGGAGGCGACATACAGCACAGGAAATGCTGCTGCTCAGCTGCAGAGAAGGGAGGTGACATACAGCACAGGAAATGCTGCTGCTCAGCTGCAGAGAAGGGAGGTGACATACAGCACAGGAAATGCTGCTGCTCAGCTGCAGAGAAGGGAGGCTCCATACAGCACAGGAAATGCTGCTACTCAGCTGCAGAGAAGGGAGGTGACATACAGCACAGGAAATGCTGCTGCTCAGCTGCAGAGAAGGGAGGTGACATACAGCACAGGAAATGCTGCTGCTCAGCTGCAGAGAAGGGAGGTGACATACAGCACAGGAAATGCTGCTGCTCAGCTGCAGAGAAGGGAGGTGACAAACAGCACATGAAATCCCTTAAGCTCTACCTGCTTATTGTACACACAAGTTCGTACTAAGATGTGAAAAAGCCCCCTTAAGCTCTACCCTGTGCTTATTGTACAACTAACAATTCTCTGTGCTTTGTTTCAGACCCCTCTGGTTGGTGGAAGGGGAGATTTCACGGGAGGGAGGGGTTGTTTCCAGGAAATTACGTGCAGAAGATATAATAATGTGCAGAAGAAAAGCACCGAGAAGAGTGAGCGTTGCAGACCCCCGCGCCCCCGCAGCCCCATACACCCTGTATATATTTTTAATAAACAAAAACTACACAAGCTCCGCATTGGTATCTGTTCCGTGTTCGACAATCTGCGCCTCTATGGCGTGTCTGCGGGTGGGACAGCAAAGGGGCGGGGCTTGGGCAGTCCTGCCCCAAAATGCCTGCACCCAGATGCATTTTGGGACGTTCTTGGAAAGTCCGGAGGCATTCTCAGGTGGTTGGGGATATTTAAAGGTTAGTGCACTGGCACCAGCATCCCAAATAATCGGTCGCACACCAGATAATGGTCACTAGGAGAGAGTAGCACAGAACTGAAAAAATAAGTAACCCTGGGATTAGAACCCTGGTCCAGACATATATGGGGAACCTGCCCTCTCTGCTAGGAATGTAGATGTTACTAATCATAGACAAGATCTTAAGGCCATCAGAACAGCCTAGGAGCCCAGGAAGATTGATACAATATATCAGGAGGGACTAGAACCCTGAGCTACAGGAAGATTGATACAATATATCAGGAGGGACTAGAACCCTGAGCTACAGGAAGATTGATACAATATATCAGGAGGGAGGAGAACCCTGAGCTACAGGAAGATTGATACAATATATCAGGAGGGACTAGAACCCTGAGCTACAGGAAGATTGATACAATATATCAGGAGGGACTAGAACCCTGAGCTACAGGAAGATTGATACAATATATCAGGAGGGACTAGAACCCTGAGCTACAGGAAGATTGATACAATATATCAGGAGGGACTAGAACCCTGAGCTACAGGAAGATTGATACAATATCAGGAGGGACTAAACCCTACTACGGGAAGTTTGATACAATATATCGGGGGACTAAACCCTGACTACAGGAAGATTGAAACAATATATCAGGGGGGACTGAAAACCCGGACTACAAAATTATAAAATATATCAGGAGGGACTAAACCCTGAGCTAAAGGAAATTTACAATTATCAGAGGGACTAACCTAGTACGGAAGATTGATAAATATATCAGGAGGGAAAGCCCCTGACCCCAGGAAAAAGATCCCCAAATTATCAAGGGGGCTAGAACCCGAGCTAAGGAAAATTTGTACAATTTTTCAGGGGGGACTAACCCGGGCAACAAAAGTTTTGATACAATAATCAGGGGGACTAGAACCCTGACCTCCAGGAAGATTATACAATTTTTTCAGGAGGGACTAAACCGGAGCCCGGGAAGTTTGATACAAAATATCAGGAGGACTAGAGCCCTGACTACAGGAAGTTTTGATAAAAAATAAAAAATTCAACGGGAGGGGGGGGGGACAAACCCCTGACTAAGGAAAATTGATAAAAATATCAGAGGGATTTAAAACCCGACTAAAAGGAAAATTGTCATAAAAAGGGAGGGGAAAATAGGAACCCTTGGGAGTAAAGGGGAATTATAAAATTTTTATCAGGGGGGGGACAAATCGGGAAATTGGTATTGATACAATAAATAGGAGGGCCCAAACCCCCAGCTGGAAATTGATCAATATATCAGGAGGGAAAAACCCGGAGCACAGAAGAGAACAATTATCGGAGGGAAAACCGAGTACGGGAAGATACAATATATCAGGAGGGACTAGAACCCTACTACAGGAAGATGATACAATATAAGGGGGATAAAAACTGAGCTAAGAAGATTATCAAAATCAGGGGGATAGCCCCGAGCTCCAGGGAATTGAAACAAAAAACGGGAGGGATAGAACCCTAGCTACAGGAAGATTGTACAATTATCAGGAGGGACTAGACCCTGATAAGGAAGATTAATACAATTATCGGGGGGACTAAAACCCTGACTAAAGGAAGTTGATAAATATATGGGAGGGCTAAAACCCCTGAGCCCCAAGAAGTTAAAACAATATATGGGGGGAAGGAGAACCCGAGCTCCGGGAAGTTATACAATATTCGGGGCTAGAACCCTGAGCTCCAAGAAGATTGATTCAATATATCAGGAGGGAGGAGAACCCTGAGCTACAGGAAGATTGATACAATAAATCAGGAGGGAGGAGAACCCTGAGCTACAGAAAGATTGAAACAATATATCGGAGGGACTGGAACCCTGAGCTACAGGGAGATTCATACAATATATCAGGAGGGACTAGAACCCTGAGCTACAGGAAGATTGATACAATATAGCAGGAGGGACTAGAACCTTCAGCTACAGGGAGATTAATACAATATATCAGGAGGGACTAGAACCCTGAGCTACAGGAAGATTGATACAATATAGCAGGAGGGACTAGAACCTTCAGCTACAGGAAGATTGATACAATATATCAGGATTGATTAGAGCCCTGAGCTACAGGAAGATAGATACAATATATCAAGTTGGACTAGAACCCTGAGCGACCGGGAGATTGATACAATATATCAGGAGGGACTAGAACCCTGAGCTACAGGAAGATTGATACAATATATCAGGAGGGACTAGAACCCTGAGCTACAGGAAGATTGATACAATATATCAGGAGGGACTAGAACCCTGAGCTACAGGAAGATTGATACAATATATCAGGAGGGACAAACCCTAAAGTACAGGAAGAAAAGATACAATATATCAGGAGGACTAGAACCCTGAGCTATGGATTTTGATACAATATATCAGGGGGACAGAACCTGAGCTAAATGGATTTTTGATACAATTCAGGAGGGACTAGAACCCTGAGCTAAATGGATATTGATACAATATATCAGGAGGGACTAGAACCCTGAGCTAAATGGATATTGATACAATATATCAGGAGGGACTAGAACCCTGAGCTAAATGGATATTGATACAATATATCAGGAGGGACTAGAACCCTGAGCTACAGGAAGATAGATACAATAGATCAGGAGGGACGACAACTCTGAGCTACAGGACGATAGTTACAATATCTCAGGAGGGACTAGAACCCTGAGCTACAGGAAGTTTTATACAATTTATAAGGATGGACTAGCACTTTGAGCTCCAGGAAGATTGATACAATATATCAGGAGGGACTAGAACCCTGAGCTACAGGGAGATTGATACAATATATCAGGAGGGACTAGAACCCTGAGCTACAGGGAGATTGATACAATATATCAGGAGGGACTAGAACCCTGAGCTATAGGAAGATTGATACAATATATCAGGAGGGACTAGAACCCGAGCTACAGGAAGTTGATACAAATATGGGAGGACTAGAACCCTGAGCTACAGGAAGATTGATACAATATATCAAGAAGGCTAGAACCCGAGCTCCAGGAAGATTGTTTAATATATCAGGAGGGACTAGAACCCGGGAGCAACAGGAAATTGATACAATATATCAGGAGGGACTAGAAACCTGAGCAACGGGGAGATTGATACAAATATCAGGAGGGACTAGAACCCTGAGCTACAGGAAGATTGATACAATATATCAGGAGGGACTAGAACCCTGAGCTACAGGAAGATTGATACAATATATCAGGAGGGACTAGAACCCTGAGCTACAGGAAGATTGATACAATATATCAGGAGGGACTAGAACCCTGAGCTACAGGAAGATTGATACAATATATCAGGAGGGACTAGAACCCTGAGCTACAGGAAGATTGATACAATATATCAGGAGGGACTAGAACCCTGAGCAACAGGGAGATTGATACAATATATCAGGAGGGACTAGAACCCTGAGCAACGGGAATTGTTTACAATATATCAGGAGGGACTAGAACCCTGAGCTACAGGAAGTTGATACAATATATCAGGAGGGACTAGAACCTTGAGCTCCAGGAAGATTGATACAATATATCAGGAAGGACTAGAGCCCTGAGCTACAGGAAGATAGATACAATATATCAGGAGGGACCAGAACCCTGAGCTACAGGAAGATAGATACAATATATCAGGAGGGACTAGAACCCAGAGCTACAGGAAGATACAATATATCAGGAGGGACTAGAACCCTGAGCTACAGGAAGATTGATACAATATATAAGGATGGACTAGCACTTTGAGCTACAGGAAGATTGATACAATATATCAGGAGGGACTAGAACCCTGAGCTACAGGAAGATTGATACAATATATCAGGAGGGACTAGAACCCTGAGCTACAGGAAGATTGATACAATATATCAGGAGGGACTAGAACCCTGAGCTACAGGAAGATTGATACAATATATCAGGAGGGACTAGAACCCTGAGCTACAGGGAGATTGATACAATATATCAGGAGGGACTAGAACCCTGGCTAACAGGAAGATTGATACAATATATCAGGAGGGACTAGAACCTTCAGCTACAGGAAGATTGATACAATATATCAGGAGGGATTAGAGCCCTGAGCTACAGGAAGATAGATACAATATATCAATTTGGACTAGAACCCTGAGCGACCGGGAGATTGATACAATATATCAGGAGGGACTAGAACCCTGAGCTACAGGAAGATTGATACAATATATCAGGAGGGACTAGAACCCTGAGCTACAGGAAGATTGATACAATATATCAGGAGGGACTAGAACCCTGAGCTACAGGAAGATAGATACAATATATCAGGAGGGACTAGAACCCTGAGCTACAGGAAGATAGATACAATATATCAGGAGGGACTAGAACCCTGAGCTAAATGGATATTGATACAATATATCAGGAGGGACTAGAACCCTGAGCTAAATGGATATTGATACAATATATCAGGAGGGACTAGAACCCTGAGCTAAATGGATATTGATACAATATATCAGGAGGGACTAGAACCCTGAGCTAAATGTATATTGATACAATATATCAGGAGGGACTAGAACCCTGAGCTAAATGTATATTGATACAATATATCAGGAGGGACTAGAACCCTGAGCTACAGGAAGATTGATACAATTTATCAGGATGTACTAGAACTCTGAGCTACAGGAAGATACAATATATCAGGAGGGACTAGAACCCTGAGCTACAGGAAGATTGATACAATATATAAGGATGGACTAGCCTTTGAGCTCCGGGGAAGATTGATACAATATATCAGAGGGACAAAACCCCTGAGCTACGGGGAGATTGATACAATATATCAGGAGGGACTAAAACCCTGAGTACGGGGAGATTGATACAATATATCAGGGGGACTAGAACCCTGAGCTATAGGAAGATTGATACAAAAATTCCAGGAGGGACAAAGAACCCTGAGTAAGGAAAGATTGATAAAATATATCAGGAGGACTAGAACCCTGAGCTACGGAAGATTGATACAAATACCCAAGAAGGACTAGAACCCTGAGCTCCAGGAAGATTGATACAATATATCAGGAGGGACTAGAACCCTGAGCAACAGGAAGATTGATACAATATATCAGGAGGGACTAGAACCCTGAGCAACAGGGAGATTGATACAATATATAACGAGGGACAAGAACCCTGAGCTACAGGAAGTTTTGATACAATATATCAGGAGGGATGAACCATGAGCTCCAGGAAATTGATACAATATATCAGGAGGGACTAGAACCCTGAGCTACGGGGAGATTGATACAATATTCAGGAGGGACTAGAACCTGACTACAGGAAGATTGATAAAATATATCAGAGGGACTAGAAACCCTTAGTACAGAAATGATACAAATAAGGGGATAGAACCTGAGTACAGGAGATTGTTTAATAATCAGGAGGGACTAGAACCCTGAGCTACAGGAAGATTGATACAATATATCAGGAGGGACTAGAACCCTGAGCTACAGGGAGATTGATACAATATATCAGGAGGGACTAGAACCCTGAGCTACAGGAATATTGATACAATATATCAGGAGGGACTAGAACCTTGAGCTACAGGAAGATTGATAGAATATATCGAGAAGGACTAGGACCCTGAGCTACAGGAAGATTGATAGAATATATCATGATGGACTAGAACCCTGAGCTATAGGAAGATTGATACAATATATCAGGAGGGACTAGAACCCTGAGCTACAGGAAGATAGATACAATATATACGAGGGACGAGAACCATGAGCAACAGGGAGATTGATACAATATATCAAGAGGGACTAGAACCCTGAGCTACAGGAATATTGATACAATATATCAAAAGGGACAAAACCCCACTAAGGAAATTGATAATATATCAGAGGACTAGAACCTGATACAGGAAATGATATATATCAGGAAGGACTAGAACCTTGAGCTACAGGAAGATTGATAGAATATATCGAGAAGGACTAGAACCCTGAGCTACAGGAAGATTGATAGAATATATCGAGAAGGACTAGAACCCTGAGCTACAGGAAGATTGATAGAATATATCGAGAAGGACTAGAACCCTGAGCTACAGGAAGATTGAATAAAAATCGAGAAGGGAAACAAAGAAAACCCCGAGCTACAGAAGATGAACAATATATCAGGAGGGACTAAAAACCCAAAACAGGAAAATTGATACATATATCAAGAAGGACAGAACCCTGAGCAAAAGGAGTTTGATAAATATATAGAGGGACAAAAACCCAAGCTACAGGAAGATTGAACATTTTCTGGGGAAGAACCCGGCTACAGGAGTTTGTACAATTTAATCGAGGACAGAACCGATTACAGGAAGATTGATACAATTATCAGGGGGACTAGAACCTACTACAAAAATTTATAACAGAAAGGGACAAAACCCCGGGCTACAGGAAGATTGATAAAAATTCGGGGGGACAGAACCTCTACGGGGAAATTTGTAAAATATAAAGAAGGACTAGACCCGACACAAAAAGATGTAAAAAAACCAGAAGGATAGTGGTGGGGGTTGGGGGGGTTTTTGGGGGGGGGAGCCGGGTTGGGGGGGTAAAACCCTGAGCACGGGAGATTGATACAATTATCAGGAGGGAGGAGAACCTGACTACAGGAATATTGATACAATATATGGAGGGATAAACCCTGACTACAGGAATTGAAAATATTTCAGGAGGGACTAGAACCCTGAGTACAGGAAGTAGATAAAAATATATCAAGGGGACAGAACCCTGATTACGGGAAATTGTATAATATATAAAGAGGGACAGAACCCTGAGCTAAGGGTTGATACAAATAGAGGGGGACCAGCCCCTGAGCCAGGAAGATTGATAAATATTAAGGGGGACAGAACCCTAAGTACGGGAAGATTGATACAATATAAAAAGGGGGCTAAACCCCCGAGCTACAGGAAATTGTTTAAAATTTTCAAGGGACTAGAACCGAGTACAGGAATAGATACAATATAAAAAAAGGACTAGAACCCTGAGCTACAGGAAGATTGATACAATATATCATTAGGGACTAGAACCCTGAGCTACAGGAAGATTGATACAATATATCAGGGGACTAGAACCCTGAGCTACAGGAAGATTGATATAATATATCAAGGAGGCCCTAGAACCCTGAGCTACAGGAAGATTGATACAATATATCAGAAGGACAGAACCTGAGCTACAGGAAGATTGATAAATATATCAGAGGGACAAAGAACCCTGAGCTACAGGAAATTGATACAATATATCAGGGAGGGACTAAACCCTGAGCTACAGGAAGATTATACATATATCAGAGGGATAGAACCCTGAGCTACAGGAATATTTGATACAAATATATAAAGAGGACTAGAACACGTCTACGGGAAGATTGATACAATATATCAGGAGGAACTAGAACCTGAGCTACAGGAAGATTGATACAATATATCAGGAGGGACGAGACCCTGAGCTACAGAAGTTTGATACAATAAAATCAGGAGGGACTAGAAACCCTGAGCTACAGGAAATAGTAACAATATATCAAGGAGGGACTAGAACCCTGAGCTACGGGAAGATTTGATACAATATACCCAGGAGGGACTTAGAACCTGGAGCTTACGGGAAAAGATTGATTAAAAATTTATCAGGAAGGGACTAGAACCTGAGCTACGGAAGTGATACAATATATCGGAGGACTAGAACCCTGAGCTACAGGAAGATTGATACAATATATCAGGAAGGGATTTGAACCCTGACTACAGGAAGATTGATTACAATATATCAGGGGGGACTAGAACCCTGAGCTACAGGAAGATTGATACAAATATATCAGGAGGGACTAGAACCTGAGCTACAGGAAGATTGATACAATATATCAGGAGGGACTAGACCGAAACTAAAGGAAGATTGATACAATATATCAGGAGGACTAGAACCCTGAGCAAACGGGGAAGATAGAAAACAAAATATTCGAAGGACTGATAACCGGCTACAGGAAAGGGATTGATACAATATATCAGAGGGACTAGAACCCTGAGTACAGGAAATGATAAATATATCCAGGGGGGACAAGAACCCTGAGCTACAGGAAGATTGATACAATATATCAGGAGGGACTAGAACCCACTGAGCTACAGGAAGATTCATACAAATATATCGGGAGGGGACTGAACCCGAGCTACAGGAAAGTTGATACAAATATACAGGAGGAAGACCCTGAGCTACAGGAAGATTGATACAATATATCGGAGGGACTAGAACCCTGAGCTACAGGAAGATTGATACAATATATCGAGAAGGACTAGAACCCTGAGCTACAGGAAGACTGATACAATATATCAGGAGGGACTAGAACCCGAGCTACAGGAAGATTGTTTACAATATATCAGGAGGAAGAACCCTGAGCTACAGGAAGATTGATACAATATATCAGGAGGGACTAGAAACCCTGAGCTACGGGAAAAATAGATACCAATATATCAGGAGGGACTAGAACCTGAGCTACGGGGAAGATGATACAATATATCAGGAAGGACTAGAACCCTGAGCTACAGGAAGATGATTACAATAAAATCAGGAGGGACTAGACCCTGAGCTACAGGAAGAAAAGATACAATATTATCAGGAGGGATAGAATCCTAGCTAAGGAAAGACTTGATAAAAATAATCAGGAGGGACTAGACCGACTACAGGAAGA
>JAODAL010046488.1:0-30871 GCA_025379985.1 Phyllomedusa bahiana | reverse complement strand
CTGCTATATCTGTCCTAATAAAGGGGTTTTGGGGGAACAAAATTTGTCATAGAGGAACCCCTCACAGAATAATTCCCTTTTCCCCCAGCATCTTCCATTGAATGAGGAAATAAATCTAACCTCCTTTGAGAAATCTCTACATTAGTTTTTTCCTGTATCCTTTAAAAAGTTTTTTTCCTTTTTTCCCAATATAATAAAACCACGATTTTGAAATTTTGCATAGATATTGATTTTTTGAAGAAACTATTTAAAGTTTTTGAGCAAATTGAGCAAATCGGAAAGCCCGACAACCCTATCCCCCCAAATGCCCTTTGTTGCTGCGGATGTGTGATGTTGCATGCCGATGGTTAACAGATGTCTCCTTTCTGAATATGTTCATTTGTATGAAATTATCTTTGTCTTTAAATTTTATATTATTATATATATATATTATATATATTATATATATATTCAAGATCCAATCCTTGTCTTGTGTGCTTCAAGGTAAGCTTGATGTCCTTTTCATTAATGCTACAAAAGGTCCACAAAATCCAGAAGTTCTTGTACCCTGCCAGAAAAAAAAAAAAAAAAAATCAAAAAAATTAGTTCATAACTGGACTTTCTCAATGTACATGGCTGGGTGCGTCAAAAAGATTTCCCTCTCCCACAGTCAAAGGAACAGGTTTGTATTTGAGGGCACACAAGAGACCCCCATAGCAGTCCACTGGAGCTGCAGGTAGAGGGACTTCTTAAATAGGAAAAAATCGGGTGTCAAGACAAACTTAGGTGATGACAACAAGAACTCAATGACATCCATAGGAAAGGAACCCATTCTCAAAAAGTTCTCTCAGGCTTCCAGACCCTGTGTGTGTACTATCAAAGTATAGAGGACCTCAACGTCTAGTTACCAGTGACATGTTCAGGTCTAAATGAATATTAGAAATTTTATGGATGACATAGGAAAGAAGCAATTCAACTAGAGGTTTTAAGGATAAGTCAAGATACTTACAGATAGATTCACATATGTTCATGTTCCTGAAAACTATAGGTCAGAAAGGTGGACATTTGTAACCACATGTATGAAAACTGTCTAGGTCTAAAACTTTCTTTGTTGCCCATAGCAACCAATTAGAGCTCCCCTTTCATATTTTCCAGAGCACAATATGAAATGAAAGGGGCACTCTGATTGATTGCTATGGGCAACAAAGTGAATTTTAGCCCCTAGACGTTTTCATAATGGGGCCCCCTTGGTGTTTTTTGTGAATTTTGGTAATAGGTAAATACAGGCAATCCTTGGGTACTCCATAATAAAAAATACTTGTGTTCCTTTCGATATAGTCCTTTTATACATAGCCTTTGGCCACACAACAATATTTCCCTTTTAGCCATAGGCTTAAAAAGAACTTCATATATCTTCATCAATCCAGTAAAAAGCCTTTCTCTTATCCCTGTTTAGATTATCACCTTGTATTGTTGAGGAGATATGTTAATACTCCCCCATGACAGGGGTTAAGATGGAGGGAGACCTTTTGTACTTAGTTCCAGGCTGTATGTATTGCCTTGTTGATTACTGCAATCTTTATCCAATAAATCCTGTAAAGTTTCAATTGCCTCCCTTTCTTGGTCAGACCATTGTAAATCCAATTTTTCCACGTTTTTTATAATTTTTTTTTTTTTAACCAATATCCGTGCAAACAGATGTAAGTCCTTTACAAGGATAATACTTCCTGCTGTATGGAGTCGAGAGGTCTATCTGAAAGGTTAAAGGGAATCTGTTATCAAATACATTTTTTTTTTAATTGATGAAATATTGTGTTAATTTTTGTCTAAATTTTTTAAATATTTTTTTCTTTTATTCAATTTGTGGTAAATATTAAAAAAAAGTTAATAATTTTCAATTTTTCCCACTTAGCCCCCCAAGGGGCACTTTTTCAAGATAAAAAGCGTTTGTCTCATGTATAAAGAGGATGAAATATGTCTTGCGGTAAATGTGGGCTGTGGTGACCTCACATGCCTCGCCCTCCTGTGTGCAAAAGGAGGGGGAGGTGGATTGTTGACTCTCTAGAATCTCCTTTTTGTTGGTGATGGGGACCCATAAGGTGGTGTTCCTAGCTAAAAAAGGAAAACCCCAGAGTGAAATTGTGATTAATTTCTAGTGTATATATCTGCATTCCCCTGCTCACGGGTATTCAGAGGGCCAAATCCACATATCCTAAGAACTAAAAATTTCGTTTAGTTCCCCGTGAACTTTAGGCGCACCCCGACACAACTTCCATGCTGCACTCTCCATGTGGCCCCAGTTTCCCCACACCCCCCCCCTGGTAGTAAACATGGTGGAGGTTCCCCTTTCTTTGTCAGATACCTGTTCCTTTTCTTTTCTTTCCCCCCAGCCCTTTTCCCTCACCCCCCCCCCTTCGAGGTGCTTTTCTGTCCGCATCTACTCCCCCCCCCAACCTCCAAGGGCTGTTGTCTACCGCCCCGGGCCCTGCCACCCCCTTCCTAGCCCTTTGCTTCCTGGCCCCCATTTCCTTCTACGACATCCCCCCCTATTTTGGGGTTTTTTTTTTCCAATCGATACACCCCACCCCACTACAAAAACTCCGTCACTCTCCTCTTCCTTTGCCTTCCAGGGACCTTGGAGCCCTCCACGAGGACACACACTGGCCCTCATCTTCACCGCCTTTCCCCCTATCAACCCCTCTAAAACCTCCTCCCCCTATCTTGACCAAACCCCCTCCCCTTCTCCATCCCCACTCCACCCCCCCCTCCGCCCCCAATCGTACCCCAGCAAGAACCACAAAACCTCAACCCTTGCCTCTCTCTGGATTTCTTGACCTTCTTCCCATTCCCTTTTGTGCCCAACCCCACCCACATTCTACAACAACACAAACACACCCCTCTTGATGTGTCCCCCTCCACACACAAACGAACCCGCAAATAAAAAAGAAAACCCTGGCACAAAGACTCCACCAAACAGCTGGGGCGGCTTCCAAGTTGCCCGAACGCCGCGGGAAAAAAACCCCCCCCACGACGACCCATTATATAAAGAATCACACACAATTAAATCCGCACTACACCTCCCCAAACAAGATTTTCTGGGACTTATACCCTCCTGTCCCACCCCCCAGACAATTTTTTTAACCCCCTTCAACTCTCTCCTCCCACCGCCCCCCTCCCATCTCCTCTCAGAGAGATTTTGCAACTCACTTCCATAATAAAATACTTTATAAGAAAAAGGGGCTTCCCCCTGGGTCCCTCCCTACCTCTTTTCCTGCGTGTCCCACGCCCCTTGCATTGCTCATGCCTATTCCCTAAAACGTCCTCTCTCCTGCACTCCTGACAACTCCCCCTCTTTATGTCCAAATCGAACCTCCCACCTGTAGCTTGACCCACTCCCTCCCACATCATCCCGCCTTGTGTTGTTATATCCCCCCCCACCCCACTCTTCAACATCATCCCCGGAAACCCCTTCCTTCTTCTTAAAACTTACCCATCACCCCCGTCCTAAAAAAAACCATTTTGACCCCTCCCATGCCCTCTCCACGCTTCCTTCGCCTCAAAAACTCCTGAGCACACGCCTTTTCAACTGTCCTCCCATTCCCACCAACCTCCCCTTGCCCCGCTGCAATAGGCTTCCGTCCCCACCACTCTACTAAAACCCGCCCTAACCAAAGTCACCAAGCCCTGCAACTGCCAAAGCTTCCCCCCACTATTCTGTGCTTCTCCTCCTAGACTGTCCTCTCCCTTTTCCGTTGACCCTTCACTTCTCCCACACAAACCCCCCTCCCCCGGCTTTAAGACTTGGCCCTTCTCCCCGGGTCTCCTTTTCCCCACTGACAGACATTCAGCGTTTATCACTCTCGCCCCCCTCCCCCCCCCGGCCCCCTCGTTGGGGCCCCCCGGGGCATCCTGGGCCCACATCTTTTTTATTACACTCTTGGTTGGGTCAGTCATAGCTTAAATGGCTTTCAATACCACCTGGCGTGACACCCAACTTACATTCAAGCCCCGTGTACACTCTCTTTTTCCCGCATCCTGACTGCTTTCAAAACCTTTCCTCCTTCTTTCCCCCCCATTCCTAAAACTAAACGTGGAGAAAATGAATTTATAAAATTTTCCCCGTCCCCCCCTTAAACCCCCCAACCCGATCTCTCTTACGGGTTTAAAGGGACCTCTCTCACCCGCACCAAGGTCCGCTGCCTTGGGGTAAAACCTTTTACTCCAAAACTTTTTTTAAACCCACACAAACCCCCACCTCTGCCTGTCACCCCCCACCAAAAAAAATTTCCCGAATCCCTCTTTCTTAATTCTGAAAGCACAAAAATGCTTGTCCATGCCCGTCACTTCCCCTGACTACGCAACATCTTTCCTTTGGCCTCCCCCAGCACCCTTGCTCCCCTCCAAAAACCCTCCTTAAACCCGCGCCGTCTTTCACCTCTTCCTCGACCCCCTGCCCCTTCCCTCTGTCAATCCCTTCACTGGTCCCATGCCCATCGAAACCCCTTAAAATAGCAACTTTGACCTACAAAGGGTCTCCACAACTCTCCCCTCATATACTCGCTTAACCCTTTAAAAATCCCTACGCAACCTCCCCTCCCACAGGACCTTTCCTCGCTTTCCCCTTTTTTCCCCCCCTTTTCAAAAACCCTCTCCAAGATTTTTTCTCGTGTTTCCCCCCCACTTTGGAACTCACCCCAAACACCCCGACTCTCCCCCTCTCTACGTTCAAAAGAACCCGAAAACCACTCTTCAGGGTTGCCTATAACCAAAATTAACCTGTTGCCCTGCTCCGCCCCACAAACATGTTGCCCCACCCTTCTGTCTCTTTCCCCCCCCCCCCCGTAGATTGTAAGCCCCCCGGGCGGACCTCTCCCCTCTGTACAGTTGTTGTCACTTTGTAATTTTTGACCAATGTTAAATTTTTGTACCCGCCTGAAAAAGTACAGCGCCCGGAATCAAGGGCAAAAACCAAAATAAATTTTAATAAAAAAATAATTTGGCTCTTCTACCCTGCATGGGAAAAAAGCGACCCGAAAAAACCAAATCCCTAAACCTTAAAAACTGGTTTTCACCCTTTCCTGTCAAAAGCTGCTGAAAAAAAGCGATTTGCATTTTTTGGTGCTTTTTTTGCTTGTCTTCAAGTTGTTTTTTTTAATATATCCATAAATCAAGCCACTGTATGTAACTCCCCCCTACAAAAGGGGATGTTAAGTTCATTATTGTATTTATATGTAATCTTAAAGTTGTTTTACGGATTTGAGTGCTAATAAAGGCATCTTGCTTTTGTCACTTAAATACTATTTTTACGGGTTTTGGAGCTACTAAAGTTATCTTGCTTCTGACGCTAAAAATCTGTTTTTTATGGATTTTAATGCCAAAATCCATAAAAAAATATTTTAGTGACAAAAATGAGAACTTTAATAGTGGCAAAATCCATAAAAAAATATTTTTGTGTCAAAATCCATAAAAAAGTATTTTTAGCATCAGAAGGAGGGAAATTTTTACGCCAACATTGGGGAAAGAAACAATTTTGCGCTAAAAAACCTAAAAAAACCCCCATAATTTTAGCCATTTGGGCGAAGACTTTAATAGTGCCAAAATCGTAAAGAAAATTATTTTACACCAAAATCCTTTAAAAAAATTTTTTTTTTTGTGCCAGAATAGGAATTTTTTTTAACCCCAAAATGTAATGAAAAGGATTTAGTAGCTAAAATCTGTAAAAAAAAAATTCTAGTGTCAAAATCTGTAAAGAAAAGGATTTTGGTGTCAAAATCCATAGGGAAACAGATTGTAGTGCCAAAATCTGTAAAAAAAAAAAAACAAAAACGTATTTTAGCGTCAGAGGCAAGAGAACGTTATTAGCGAAAAAATATGTAAAGAAATGGATATTAGCGCTAAAATATGTAAAGAAACGGATTTTAGCGAAAAAATCCATAAACGTATTTTAGTGCCAAAATCCGTAAAAAAAAATATTTTTAGCGTCAGAAGAGAATGTTATCAGCGCCAAAATATGTAAAGAAACGTATCTTGGTGGCGAAATATGTAAAGAAACAGATTTTATGGCCAAAATCCGTAAAGTAAAGGATTTTAGAGCCAAATTACATAAAGAAACAGATTTTAGCGACAAAATCCGTAGGGAAACGGACTGTAGCGACAAAATCCGTTAAAAAAAGTATTTTTAGCGTTAGAAGTGAAAGAACGTTATTAGCGCCAAAATATGTAAAGAAACGGATTTTACTACCAAAATCCGTAAAGAAACGGATTTTAGTGCCAAAATCGATAAAGAAACGGATTTTAGCGACAAAGTCCGTAGAGAAACGGGTTTTAGCGCCAAAATCCGTAAAAAAACAGATTTTAGCAGCAAAATCAGTAAGGAAAAGGATTTTAGCGCCAAAATCTTTGCGGCAAAATCCATAAAAAAGACCAACGAATTTTCAGCCTCAGAAGCAAGAGAACTTTACTAACACCAAAATCCATTAAAAAAATTTTTTTGCATCTGAAGCGAGAGAACTTTATCAGTGTCAAAATCTGTAAAGAAAAGGGTTTTATCACAAAAATCTGTTAATAAAAATCGAATTCTTGTAGCAAAATCCATAAAAAAAGTATTTTTAGCGTCAAAAGCCAGAGAACTTGATTAGCGGAAAAATCTCGAATTGCGCAAAAATCATTAGCGATGAACACACGATCACTTTATTAGGAACGAGGACACGTTGGACACTTCTCTGCAGAATTGACTCTGCTGCTTCTCTGGCAGCCTTGCTGCTCTTCTGGGCTCCACAACGATGGCTGCCTGCTCCCTGCAGATACTGGAGTAGAGCTGAGCTCCCAGCAGGGAGGGGCTGGGTAGGGATCTCAATGAAGCTACAGTGTTTACTTTATGGCAGCTTCCTGTGTGTTGTGCTCTCACACAGCGCAGAGCTGCCTCTTAAGAGGGTAGTGCTGTGTACATACACGTTTCTGTTATAACTGTCTCTACAGACTCACAATGAAAATAAATGTTACTGAGAATAAAAAGGTGATATAAAACACACACATTACTGCAAAAAAATAAATAAATAAATAAATTGCGACACAATCCCTTTAATTACCTGTAATATAGATGATTCATTCTCCAATTGGGGCATCCGTCTTTTCACCTCATATTATTTTGTTCCAGTGTTCCCTTTCCTTTACCACCTCTTAATACTCATCTGTCATCTTGTAATGTAGAGTTGGAATTGCTTCCAACGGATGACAAAGCGTTCATTGATGCTGATATAACCAAAAGATTCTGCCTACTCTTTTCATGATGCCATTTATAAATCCTGTTATTTTGCAAATACTCTTGAGTCCTGTAAAAATGTTTTCATCTTTATTTCCTGTATTTCCTTTTCCCATTTAGCATACTGGCTATCAAGTTCATACCAATGATGAGTTCAATCATGGAGTGATAGCTACCACTACACACTTCTTCCCATCGCATACAAAAAAAAAATATCCTCCACCGTACAAGAGAGGAAGACCTGGATCAGTAAGTCTCTTTGTATAAGGCATTTTACCAGATAATTTTCTAATGTGGACTTATTCCACCAGACCTTCATTCTCCTCCTCAACAATGATTTAAATTTTTAATTTTTTTTCCAAATCTACAGTTTTCCCCAAATCAGCCTCTCCACTGGCTGCATTAGCCTAAAATGTTGTGTCAATTTGTGTCAACCACAATTGGTCGCGCTCCTTAAATTCCAGAGTACTATAGGGGTTTGCAACCTCATATTTTACTGTTATGCACTTTACTCATGTGCACTTGTGTGGACTTTTCATGTATAATTTACTTTATTTGATTGCACATTGCACATGTGCAATTTTCTTTGGATCATGTATACACAATGAATGACCAATATATCATTAACCCATTAACCTCAATAGAAAATATGTGTAGTTCATACAACGCGTAATTTCGGCGGTTGGTTTTTCGCCGTAAAAAAAACTTGAAGCATTCATCTTTTGGTTGTATTCCACAAATAAAACGGGAGGAAATTTACTATTGATGTCAGTGGAGGGGCTCAAAGCCTCAAGTTAAATGCAACCAAAACATTTGTATGTGGTTTTTAACGCAGATCCGCATCCAAAACCACACTGAAATGAATAGGACTAGTTTCTGACCATACACTGCAATTAGAAAACAGACCCTAAATCTACAAGCAATAACGTGAAAAGCACATCGTCCAAAACAGTTTTCAATGGAAGAATCCAATGAGTAAACTTTACTTGTCGTGTGGATCTATCCTTACAGTTTTGACTAATGAAATAACTTGAAAACAATTAAGTGTAGTCTAAATGAATGTTTTTGCTTATCATTTTTTTAAATCTAAATTTCCTTGGTATTGGTCTTTTGACACAAAAAGAATGTATCATTTATATATTTACATCCAGATACATTTTATATTACACTGCACTCAACTCCATTCTGTACAGTAGAGCCCTCTGTTTGAGCTGCATTTAATTAATTATTAATTGAACATTTGATTATTTGAAGCTAGTTTTGCTTTTGCAATTGTAAATTATAACCGTGGTGAAATAAAATGCAAGCAACCAGCTCATTTGTCTATTTGTAAACTATGCCTCTTCTGCAGCTGATTTTTATCTGCCAAGTTATATACAGGGAAAAACAAGCAATTTAAGTAATTTTCTCTTTTTCTTCTAGCGTGCAAGGTCATTAATTGCTATTGGGACCTTTATAAACTCTAGTCTGCTGATGGGGTGAGAACTCTATTGTTAAATGTATTACGGCGCTAGTGTCTTTGGAGATTGCCTGCTTGATTGCTTTGTAAAGGCCCAATGGCACACAGCAATTAAAATCCATAGACCTTTATAACCCTACTGATGTTTTATGGGCCTTTTCGTGTCCTTCAGTATAGTTTACCATTTCAGTGTTTCCCGGTGGGTCTCTTTTTCAGCATTCAACATGGATTTTTTTTCTAAAGTGATAAAGCTAGTTATATATTATGTGAAAGGTTAATGATTATTTTCAAAAAGAGCATATGTTTTTAACATAAAATTTAGTAGATTGAATTTAGGCCAAATTAAACATTGCATCATAATCATTGAGTTTGCAGCATACTAACTAATCTGTAAAGAAATAAACCTCCTAAGTATGTATTTAGTAAGAATATAAGACAAGCTGTTGATATGATACTAGCATGTGGTAAAAACAGTGCATTTAACACAGGATTCTTATTTCTATGGGCTTTTTCTAGGAGGTTGAATGTTCCTTAACATCTTGCTTAGCGTAAGGATTAATTATCTATATTATGTGGTCAAATGTCATCTTTTATTTTTAGTTTACATGTAACAGGTTAATATGTTTGCTTGATAAGGGGACATCTCTAAGGATCTAATCTACCAGCGGCACATCGATTTACACAGAGAGAAGTTCTTACAATGATGCATTGCATCTTACAAGACTATTTTGAATGGGGATGATTTTGTTTCTATTATCACGATAATTGTTAAACAATCACATTTCATACAAAAACGAATATACATTAGTCTAGAGTAGGGAACAAGTACAAGGATGTTACTGCTGTATTAAAGGATAAAATTTATAAAAACTTTTGTCATGAACATTAGATTGGTGGAAGTTCACGTGCTGTAATCCCTGCCAATTGCAAGAGTGAAGGGACACAGTTGTTCTTGGGTCTTCTCGGAAAACCTAACATGCAGTGTACGGGTTCAATAAAGTCTAACAGAATAAAAAAAAGTACAGCTTACAGCTCACCGTGAAAAAAAGCACAATGCCTAGTTGTGTAAATTTAGCTGAAATATGTGTTTAAAAGGTATTACCATTTTATAATTTTATGTTAGATCTCTAGGACATATATAGTGTGCCCAAGAGGATGGCAAAGGGGGAGACAAACCTGAGTGGTTGATGTTAGGATTAGTTGTCATGGTCCAGGCATCTCTGGTCTCTCTCTGTCGGGTTCAGCACTACAGAGGAAGGAGATAGCACCTGAGTCGTTGCTGGTCAAGTCCCCCAGGGTACTCCCTTTGGTGTATGATGGGGATAATAGGGCGGTCTGCCTGGGACATACCCAAGATGATAGTCGTTGGTGCAGTTGTACAGACACACAGAGGAAAAGTAGTTGGTAAAATAATGCCCGTCTTTACTAAAGATAATTAACTTTTTTTCTTTTCAGCAGAAATATTTTTTTCATGTATCAAGAATGGTACATAACATAATATAATTTTGTCTGAAGTAATGAAAAAGAACAGCAACAAAATGCCATGTCATAAAACATCAAAAGCAGAAATAGCAATGTCATTATTTTTAGTAATGTCTGATTCAGTTAATAACAACAATACACGCTGAATACACAAATTTATCATATACCAGAAAATTTTCAATTACATAACTATATTGGATGAACTCGTCTTTGTTATTCTTCACTCAATACGAAAGTGTTGTGATTACCCATTTACTTATAGTAAATGTATGTGGTCCAAGGAAGCCAATTATTCTTAACTCTAGATATGGCATGGCATGTGGGGGGGATTACTAAACTAGCCTCACAGCTGTATTGCAAATTTATTCTGTTGATAACTTCTACAATAGATGGAGTGAGGGTTGTTTTCCAATGTGAAGCTATCACAATTCTTGTAGCTATTAATGCATGAGATAGAACTGCACAAAATGGACGTGGTGTGTCATGAAAAGTGAGGTCTAGTATAGCTAGGTCTGGTGTGAGGTTCATTTTTCATTTGAAGATGTTAATTAGCAGGTTTTCTAGTTCTTTCCATTGTGGTTAAATAACTGAATATTTCCACCACATGTGTAATAAGGAACCCTTAGCACCACTTCGTCTCCAACACAGATAGGAGTATGCAGGAGAGATATGTGCTGTGTGGGCTGGGGTTAGATATCAGCAAAGATGGATCTTCCTTAACAATTTAATATGACTGGCACATTTTGAAAATTTGGATATAGTGTTAGCTGCTTTAAGCAGTGTTCTGTGGTATCGGATTGGGCCAACTTGGTTTCCCATTTTAGGGCGACATGTATGAATCTCGTCACGTCGGGGCGCACCTTTCCGCCAGTTTTCCAGCGAAATCTGCGCCTGATTTATGTCGGCACTGGGGGCGCGCTCATACATTCCATGTAAAGTCCACCGCACCTCGCCATTGTTTGAGGCGCAGTGCGGGACTTAGGCGCAGTGCGGAGCTGCGCCTATGATTCGCCGCCCTAGGTAGTGCACTCATACATGCCATGTAAAGTCCGCCGCGCCTCGCCAGTGTTTGGGGCGCAGTGCAGGACTTAGGCGCAGTGCGGCGCTGCGCCTAAGATTCGCCGTCCGAGGAGGTGCGCTCATACATGCGAGGAAAAGTTCCCTGCGCCTCGCCAGTGTGTGGGGCACAGTGCGGGGACATGGGTGCAGTGCGGGGACATGGGCGCTGTGCGGGACTGCACCTCACATGTTTTCCGATGCGAGACAGGCTGGAGAACAGCGAGAAATCATTAAAGATGTCCGTGCGGAGTATGATTTAAAAAATCGCCTTTATAAAGGCGGAAAACATTCTCAGAAAAGAGCTCAAACCTCAAAAATAAAAAATACATTAAAAAAAATCACTTTCCAAAAATCTAGAATGGCGCTATATCAAGAATTAGGATATTGGAAATTGCCTAGAAATACAGTAATTCAAAATCTGAAAGCTATTCTCATTGGTCGGCATAAACCAGCCAATCAGAATAGGAGCGACAGTGAACCATTGAAACCTATGGAGAACTATTGACCAATCAAAATCAAAGGCGGGACAGTTCAAAATACAGTAAAAATGCTGAAAAGAGCTGATTGGTTGAGCTAGCAGGGGCTTGGCTAACTCGGCCAATCAGAATAGGAGCGACAGAGACCCATTATAGCCTATAGAGAAGTTTGAACCAATCAAAATCAAAGGCGGGACAGTTCAATATACAGTAAAAATTCTGAAAAGAGCTGATTGGTTGAGCTAGCGGGGGCTTGGCTATCCCAGCCAATCACAGCGTGAGCTACTTCTCCCATTGTAGTCTATGGAGAGATGGGCGCAATGCAATCTCGGCGCTCAGCGCCGTGCGGCATGGAGTATGAATTAAAAAAACATTTTTTATTAGTTGTAAAATATCCTCTGATAAAGAGCTCAAACATTCTATAAACATAAATCAATTCAATCCCGAACAACGCGTTTTTCGCCAAGACCGGTGCTACATCGGGAATTGCAATATAGAGAATTGCCGGGAAATGCAGTAATTCAAATTCTGTAAGCTATTCTCATTGGTCGGCATAAACCAGCCAATCAGAATAGGAGCGACAAAGACCCATTATATCCTATGGAGAAGTTTTGACCAATCAAAATCAAAGGCGGGACATTGCAAAAGACAGTAAAAATACAGAAAAGAGCTGATTGGCTGAGCTAGCGGTGGCTTGGCTATCTCGGCCAATCAGAGTTCGAGCTACTTCTCCCATTGTAGTCTATGGAGAGATAGGCGCAATGCAATCTCGGTGCTCAGCGCCGTGCGGCATGGAGTATGAATACAAAAATCATTTTTATTAAGTGTAAAACATTATCAGATAAAGCGCTGAAACCTTCTCTAAAAATAAATCAGTTAAATCCCTAACAACGCGTTTGTCGCCGAGACCGGAACTACATAAGGAATTGCAATAGAGAGAATTGCCGGGAAATACAATAATTCAAATTGTTTAAGCTATTCTGATTGGTCGGCATAAACCAGCCAATCAGAATAGGAGCGACAGTGGCCCATTCTAACCTATGGAGGAGAATTGACCAAGCTTAAACAATTTTAATTACTGTATTTCCCGGCAATTCTCTATATTGCAATACCTTATGGAGCGCCGGTCTCGGCGACACACGCGTTGTTAAGGATTTATATGATTTATTTTTAGAGAAGGTTTCAGCGCTTTATCTGATAATGTTTTACACTTAATAAAAAATGATTTTGTATTCATACTCCATGCCACACGGCGCTGAGCGCTGAGATTGCATTGCGCCCATCTCTCCATAGACTACAATGGGAGAAGTAGCTCGCACTCTGATTGGCTGAGATAGCCAAGCCCCCGCTAGTTCAGCCAATTAGCTCTTTTCTGTATTTTTACTGTCTTTTGAACTGTACCGCCTTTGAATTTGATTGGTCAAAACTTCTACATAGGATATAATGGGTCTTTGTCGCTCCTATTCTGATTGGTCAATTCTCCTCCAAAACTTATAATGGGTCTTTGTCGCTCCTATTCTGATTGGTCAATTCTCCTCCATAGCTTATAATGGATCTTTGTCGCTCCTATTCTGATTGGCTGGTTTATGCCGACCAATGAGAATAGCTTACAGAATTTGAATTACTGTATTTCCCGGCAATTCTCTCTATTGCAATTCCTGATGTAGCGCCGATCTCGGCGACAAACGCATTGTTCGGGATTGAATTGATTTATGTTTATAGAATGTTTGAGCTCTTTTTCAGAGGATATTTTACAACTAATAAAAATGTTTTTTTAATTCATACTCCATGCCGCACGGCGCTGAGAGCCGAGATTGCAGTGCGCCCATCTCTCCATAGACTACAATGGGAGAAGTAGCTTGCGCTGTGATTGGCTGGGGTAGCCAAGCCCCTGCTAGCTCAGCCAATCAGCTCTTTTCAGCATTTTTACTGTATTTTGAACTGTCCCGCCTTGATTTTGATTGATTCAAACTTCTCCATAGGCTATAATGGGTCCCTGTCGCTCCTATTCTGATTGGCCGAGATAGCCAAGACCCCGCTAGCTCAGCCAATCAGCTCTTTTCTGCATTTTTTACTGTATTTTGAACTGTCCCGCCTTTAATTCTGATTGGTCAATAGTTCTCCATAGGTTTTAATGGTTCACTGTCGCTCCTATTCTGATTGGCCGGTTTCTGCCGACCAATGAGAATAGGTTTCAGAATTTGAATTACTGTATTTCCCGGCAATTTACAATATCCTAATTCTTGATATTGCGCCGTTATAGATTTTTGGAAAGTGATTTTTTTTTACATTTTTTTTTTATTTTTCAGGTTGAGCTCTTTTCTGATAATGTTTTCCGCCTTTATAAAGGTGATTTTTTTGGAATCATACTCCATGCCGCACGGAGCTGAGCGCCGAGATTTCTCTTGCGTATGCTTCCTCGCATGTTCCGTTCTTGCTTCATTTCGCCGCCACAGGAGCATTTAGACCAAAATAAACTAGGTCTGACTGTCGGAGCTGCAAACCGCCGCGATTTAGTGATCCGCGATCGTACAAGCCACAGGCCTTTAGAGCGAGCCGCATCCCGCCCCCGAACGCCTACACCGCGCCCACACCGCACCCATTGCCCGCCCCTTCATGCTGGGCGCAGCTGAAAGTGGCGAACGCTGCGCCTAACACTGCATCCCTGCGTCTGACAGGAGGATTCGGGCCGGGAGGCGCAGTTTACTCCCAAAAACAGGCGAAAAGCCCGATCATACATGTCGCCCTTAGCGCGTAATCTTGTTTGGCAGAGAGATCCGTTTCTTACAAGTTTTGGTATGCTGCTCATAATCCTATGGTATGTCTTTGTTTATTCTAGAGGAAATTACGGAAAGGGGAATATGTTTGAGGGATATCTGGCCACTGCTATGATTGTATAATATGTATGATTTGTAAAATAGATACATTGTATTGTTGCATTATGTCGTCAAAGGATTTGAAGTGTCCCTGGTGATAGAGGTCCACTACTGCCTCCAATCCCATGTCTACCCAGTGTTGTATAGAGACTTATGGAATTGTATTTTGAATCACTGAAAGAGGGCATCTAAGTTTGTCCATATATATATATATATATATATATATTTTAGGTTTATGCTTCTGAGCAATGAATTTTCTGATTTGATGCTGCATGAGAGTCAACAACTTAAATTCTGTGGGCCTTCTGCCACATTGCATGGCGATCAAATGAGCCTTAAAGGATCCCCTAGGAATTGTGGAGTTCTCTATCTGAGACCAATGTTGGAGTTCAGGAGAATTCTATAAAAGAGATATGGGTTCTAGTATGGAAGCAATATTGTATTGCAGGAGGTTTGGGACGGAGAAGCCACCATGAGTATTCTTTTGATACAGGTATTGTTTCTTAAATCTAGGACATTTTGGGCCCCAAATAAATTTCAACATTTGGTTTTAAAATTTAGTGAGAATAGGAGTGGGAAATAAACATGGTAAGGACCTTGAGATATATAAGTATCTGAGGAGGAGTAACATCTTAGTTAAGTTAATACGAGCTAGCAAGAAAAGAGGAAATTGGTTAAGTTTCTTACGGTAGTGAAGCATTGATAGATGTGTTGATAGATTTTTTTTCTATGGTGGTGTTAATGTTTGGGTATATTTTGATTCCTAGAAAGAGGAAAAAAAAGGTTGACCAAATAAAATTAAAGTTGGGTAGTTGAGATTTTAAGAAAGAATGACAATTTATAAGTATTGATTTTATGTTTAATTTGTAGTATGACATATGAGCATAATGTTACAATGAGGCAAGTAATGCAGGAATGGATTTATTCATTAGAATATCATCCGCATATAGGCTCATCGTATGTGTATTGTTATTTATGGTAACCCCTTTGATTAGAGAGGATTTCAGAATATATTCTGCTAAAGGCTCAGCGCACAAATCATAGATTAAAGGGTGACAGTGGGCACCCTTGTCTAGTTTTATTGGAGCTTGGAAACTTTTCTGAGAGAAATCTGGATGAGTAGACCCTGGAAAAAGGAAGAGACTATAAAGGCATTATGGAATTAAGTATTGGTCCATAAAAAACTAATTTTAATAATACATCTTTCATATAGTCTCAATTTATCCTGTAAAATGCTTTCTCTCCATCTAGTGACAGAAGAGCTAGGGGTAGCTTTTGTGAATTTGTAATTTGCAAGACGTCCAAAACTCGCTGTATACCAGGCCCAGACTGCCCATAGGGCAAACCGGGCATTTGTTCCCCCCCGGCGTGCCCCGAGTCCCGGTCTGTGGCGCGTTACAGGGGCCGCAATGGTCGCATCAGCGATCGGACCTCTGTGGCAGGGGGCCGACAGGCCCCCCTCGCCACACGGCTGCACGGCCGGGTCACCGACCCAGCCATGCAGCCATCACGGCCGCCGCCTGCACCGAGGCTGAACAGCGGGGGATCACTGATCCGTCTGTTCAGCTCCCAGGGGGGCCCGGGGCAGGCCCGGCGTTGTGATGACTTTTATCGCTTTCCCTTTCTCCCCCCCGCACTCTGCGTGAGGGGCCCCACTGGCTCCGGAGTAAAGAGGGGAAGAGGAGGGGACTGCGGGTGCCCTGGGTGATATTACTTTTTTTATTTATTTTTTTTTTTTTTAAACTGTCCCTGGCTTCCTATAATAGCCCTGCCCCTGGCCCCCTCAAAATTGTTTGCCCGGGTTTGCCCGTTCTAAAATTAACCCTGCCCTGGCTATATTATCCCTTCCCGGGCTATATGATCCCTGCCCGGCTCCTTTTAATGTTTCCCGGGCCCGGCTATTTTATAATACCCTGCCTGGCTTAACCCCCTTGGTTAAAAGGGGTTTCCCGCCCGGCAACGGTGAAGGTTAACCCCCGCAAAAGGAAATTAATAGCCCCCTTTTTCCCACCAGACCCCCGCCGAAAGCGGGAGGGGACTTGCTGCGGTTTGAGGCTACCAGGTCGTCCCCCCT
This sequence comes from Phyllomedusa bahiana, assembly GCA_025379985.1. Classification (NCBI taxonomy): domain Eukaryota; kingdom Metazoa; phylum Chordata; class Amphibia; order Anura; family Hylidae; genus Phyllomedusa; species Phyllomedusa bahiana. The sequence goes on along the minus strand of JAODAL010046488.1, from coordinate 14,205 downwards.
ACTTTTATTTGCTTGCGGGGCGGCCGAGGTGCGCGGGGTACAAAACGTAGGGGCGGAATCGTAGTCGTGGGCGGGCAAAGGGTAAAGGGAGGGCCCAAAAATGGTTCGGGGGCCCGGGGAAAAGGCAGGAAGGTTCAGTGCAGGGGGCAGAGGTTCAGTGGGGGAAAAACGTAGCAAAAAGGTCTGGTACATGGTGGGGCGAAACACACTTGGGGAACGTTTTTAAGCTAAGGAAACGAGGCAACATGACCCCACAGGGAAAGTACGGGGGGTTCAAAAAATTATATAGGACAGCCCCGGCAATTCCCCAAAATTAAACCGGCGCACTGTCCCTTTAAATGTACTGAACGCGCGCCCCCCGCACCCCTAGGGGGCCCACTGCGAAATTCCCCCGGGCAGGGGACAAAAACCGGGGAACGGGAGCGGGGGCCCGGGGGAGTGGTTTGGGACGGGTGGCCCCAAAACGCCCCGGCAGTGCAACCCTTACAAAAACCCCCCCCCCCCCCCCTTAAAGGCCCCTCCCCACCTTTTTAGGCCGCAGAAATCTGAGGATAAAGGTCCCGTTTCCCGGGAAATTTTGGGATTCCACCCCCAGGACCTCTCCTCAGGCCCCCGAACCCCCTCCAATCCAAAAAGGAAGAAACGTCCCCCCTCTGATTTTTTCCCATATCAAAAAAGTCCTTTACCCTCGAAATGTCAGTGGTTTCCCGGCTACGGGGGAAGGCTCACATTCTTCCGGGGAAGAACCTTTTCCACCAGAGGCTTAAGGAGGGACACATGAAATGCTTTGTGGATCCCGGAGAGAGGGAAAGGGCAAACAATCTTTATGCCCACGGGTTAAAATGCCGAAAAAATTTAAAGGGGTCCGGGGAACGGGGGCCCCAAATTTTAAAACTAGGGACCTTCGGGCCACATATCTTGAAAGACCCAAACTTGGTTTCCCCGGGAAGAAACGTCGGGGCGGGTTTCTTCCCTTTTTGTCCGCCTAAACCCTTCAAAACGGGGGGGGGAGGCCCGAAGTAGAAATGCGCGTCTCCTGCCAAAGGGGCCTTTGATATCCCGAACCGGGGTCTTTGGACAGGGGGCCCCAACCGATCAGGAGGCGGGGGAAAGGGGGGGGGGGTGGGGTTGGCGGCCATAACAAACAAAAAGGGGAGACCCGGAAAGCATCCAGTCCCGAGGGTTTAAATATGAAAAAATTCGGGGCCCCCAGTTGCCCCTGACGTCCGGACACAAAGTGACGCGGGTTTTTATTCCCCAAAAGAACCCGGGTTTTCACCCCTTTTCCACCCCCATTGGCTGAGGGTGATAGGCCGATAAAAAGTCCAATTTTACTTGCAGATAAAAAGCAAACGCACGCCAAAAACGGGAAACAAATTGAAAAAACCGGGGTTGGGGAGACAATTTTGAGGGCATCCATGAACCCAAAAGACATGCCGGAAAAAAAAGACTAGCCAATTTGGGGCAGACGCAGGCCAGGAGAGGCACAAAGTGGGCCCATTTTAAAGAAAACCCGGGCCCTTTCCCCAACCCCAAAATACCAAATTTCCCCAGAGGAGACTGGTAGACCCCGTAAAAAAAAGGGCCATAGCAATGGGGCGCCAGGGGATTTTAAAGGCACAGGCAGGGGATGCAAGGGGCCCAAGCAGGCCTGTGGCGGGGGCCTTGTTCCGAGCACAAGGGGACACAGGCGAGGGTGTATTTCCTTGACATCCGTGCTAGAGTCGGCCACCAGAAAGTCCCGGGCGAGATCAATGCATAAGACTTCCGAGTTTCCGGGGATACCAGCTCCCAAGGAGCTACCCCCCATTTTCCCCAAATCTTCCCCCCTGAGTCCGGGCGGCCGCGTCTTGGGATGTTTTGGAGATTTTTGCGGGAGCCACTTGTACCAACCCTTTCGGGGGGAAAAGATGTGTTTGACACAGGTTTTTTCCCCCACCACGTCCGAAAGGGACGAGAGAGGGCAAACCACCTTTACGTTTTTCTCACAGGCCGGAAATGTATATGAAAGCAAAACGTGAGGGAAAAAAAAAGACCACCGGGCTTTTTGAGGGTTTAGACGTTGGCCCCTCTGAAGATACAACAAATTTTTTTTGGTCCGAAAGATGTTGATTTGGGTGACGAGCCCCCTCCACAGGGGTCCCCCACTTCCTCTAAAGGGGCCCAATTTTATGGCCAAGAGTTTCCCGGGCCCCCCAAAGGGGATAGTTTCCCCACAGCCGGCGAAAAGGCTTTGAGAAAAACCCCCAAGTGAGAACCTTGCCTTTGGGGCTTTCTCTGCTTAGGACCCCCCCCCCTGCCCCCACGGAAAGGCATCCCCCCCCCCAAAGAGAACGGCCTCTTTGGGAATTTAGGCCCCGACCAAGACAGGACTGTGGAGAAGGCCGTCTTTTGACCACAAATGCCTTCCTCGGCCCCCCCCCCCGGAAAGGCCCCCGCCTCTCGGGGTTTGCATTCCCTTTCCCAATTTAGGGCCACAAAAAGGGGCCACCAAGGGGGAGAAGGGGGAATAAATTGGGGTGGTAATATTCGCGAAGCCCAAGGGAAACGCTGTATTGCCCAAGACCGACGGACGGGGGCCCCTGCAGTAAACCCCGGAGATTTTTTTTTCTTTGGGGCCCCCCCCCTCCCCCCTTAGGGCCCCAGCCCAGACTAAAGGGGGCCCCAGGGAAAGGGAGGCTGGGCCATGGAAAAGCATTTCTCCAGCTTGGCGAAAAATCGGGTTTCTGCGCAGAACCCTTTTGAACCTTGGGATACTTGAGCCCGGGGAGTCCGAAGATCCGAGGAAAAAAATCAGGAAATTTCCCTCTAGGTACACTATGACACAGGTGAAAAAGAATCCGGAAGAAAATCATTGACGAGTTTTTGGAACACCCCCTGGAGCGTTTTCAAAAGCCCCAAAGGGCATCACAGATTTTCCCCAAAATGTCCATCTCGGGATTAAACGCCTCTTCCCCCTCATCCCCCCCCCTGAATTTTGGATGAGGTTATAGGGTTTCCCCGCAGATCCAACTTGGAAAAAAACTTTAGCCCCCTTGAGACGGGCAAAAACTCGAGATTTAGTGGGGAAAAGGGGTAAACGTTTTTTTTACGGTGATCTTATTTTGACCCCTGAAGGGTATACAACCCAAAGGAGGGGAAACCCTCCCTTTTTTCTGTACGAAGAAAAAAAAAGGCTTTCCCCTGGGGGGGAGAACCCTTTCGAATGAAACCCTTTCTGCAGATTCTCCCGAATGTAGGGTGACCTGGCCTGAAATCCCCTGGGACGTTCAGCCGGGTAGAAACCCCCCCCCGGGGTGGACTTGGTTTTCCCGGGAGGAGGTTTAATAGGACGTCCTTTAAAGGGCCCATGTGGTGGCAGCGATTCCAAACCTCCCTTTTTTCGGGTAAAACCCCCCCAAAGTCCGGGACCCCGACTGGCCCGGCCTGCAAGGCTTGACGAGCGGGGGCGGGAAGTGGAAAGGACCCGGGGGTGGGGACCTCCAAAACAACATTTTTGGCATTTTCCGGTTTCCCCCAAGCAGGACTTCACCTGTCTTCCAAACGAGCAAGGGGGAGGGCTTGCAGCCAGGGAACCCCAAGAGGAACGCCGAGGAAGCACGGGAAAAAGAAAAGTGGAACGTGATCTTTTCCTTATGGGAGAACCCCACACGGAGTGTCACCGGGCCGGGTTTTGTACTGGAAAGGGGTCAAAGAGGAGCTCCCCCCCCACCGAAGATATAACAAATGGGTTCTTTTCCCGCCGGACTACAGGGTTTTCGGAACCCCGGTTTCCAATGAGGGGTAAGATGAAGTTTCCCCGCAAAACCCCCCAAACCAGGAAAGGGAAACTCCGGAACGAAAAACCACATCAGATGTCACCTCCACCTGGGATAACAAACGTTTGGGAGGGGAAACTGCACCAGGGCCCCTCTCCTACGGGCCCCCGGGGTTTAGCTTTTTCCCCGGGCGCTGGGGGCGTACGGTTACAGCTTCTGCGGGAAAAAGGGCCGGGCTGGCCAGTAAGACATAGCTTCTTGGTTTTGGCGACGGTTTTAGCTTTCCCCTCCGATAACTGGGGGCCCGGTCCACGCATGGGTTTTCCCCCCAAGGCTTGAGGAGACAGTAAGGGGGATTTCGAAAAAAACCGGGGGCCCGAAGAAACCGAGAGGGGGGCGTGCATTGCCCTTTTTTCCTGACCAGCCCTCCTGCCTCTCTGCAACCCTTACATCAATACGGGTTGCAGATAATTATTTTTAAACTCAGGGAGGACGGGGGGTTTTTGCTGCCAAAGCGTTTTTAACCCGGCGGCAGGCCCTTTCTGAAAGTCGTTCCTGTCCCAAAAAAGGAGTTGCCCAAGCCAGGGCCTTCCCAGATAGTACCCTCACCCGAAGGCCCCTTAGACCTCCGAAGGAACTGATCCGCCATCATTCTTGTCATAAGCCGGGTAAAAACCCCGGGCAAGCTGGGATCCCCAGCAAACTGGGGGACGGGGAGCCGAAGTTTGGGTCCCACGGACCAAGGGAAGGCTGACGTAAGGGATCACCGAGGGGCCATTTGGGAACTAGTGTTGAGCGTTTTTTTATCGACAAAGTTAAAATGGGGAAAGGTTTTTTAGGGGGAACGAAATTTCCAGATCTGCGTAATTAATTTTAAAATCTGAGCATCATCTATTAAATCGCGCCTTTTTCGGCGCTTCCGTAATTTTGGGGGCCCACAAATCAGTTTTACAGAATAGACAGGGTGAATGTGTGTGCGACGTCTTTACTGGGAGGGTTTATTTTTGATTGCTGGAAAAATCACAGACCTTTCGTTTACATGAACAGCGTTTCCTGTTTCACCTCTTTCCCCTCTCACGTCTCAAGGGATAGGACCTGCACCTGCCTGTGCCAAACAGCTCAGCGAAATTAGTTATTTTGCACAAGAAACCTCTACATTACTGTGACCCTTTCCCAATTTTATTTATTTTAGAGATTTGAAGATTTTATGTAGTTAGAAAAGGAATTTTAAACACATCTACCACTGTAAATTCACGGCGGGGGAGCAGGGGGGGCCCCCCCCGGGCGAACACAACAACCCTCTATCTATAAAAACACGGGATAAGTTCACCAAGACTTAGTGTAACATTTAGTGGAATATCTTTATTATTAACTTTTCTATTGAAATATTTCCTGAATTGGCAGCCTAACTTATATTGATACACATCATTTCTAGTAACTGCGGGTCCTTTTTTTGGGTGCAAAACTCCATTTTTATTATAGTATACATTTCGATATGTGTTCATTTTAAAAATTTACCCATTTTACCTGTGACTGTTGATTATCCACCTTGCATTAATTTCAATCCCCAACTTTTTAGTCAGCACAGGTTGTTTGTTGCCCAAAAAAACCCTGTAACATACGAAAAACATAAAATTACGTGTTTTTGACTTTTGCGCCCCGCATTGTTCATTAAAAAAAGCACCACGTAAATCTAAAAAAAGCAATTTTAATTCACCATAGTGAATTGAAAATGCAAAAAATACCGAAAAAACCAAAACATAACAGTTACTTTTTTTGACTTTTTCACCCCAGGTTTGTTTTATTGAAAGCAGCATCCACAAATCTTTAAAAAAGCAATCTATACACCACATGAATTGAAAGGGCAAATAATACGTGATTATACAAAAAATAACAGATACGGGATTTTTTTCTTTTGCCACCCAGTTTTGTTCATTTGACGCAGCTTCCCCTAAACTTTTAAAAAACAATTTTATAGCCCCACCCCGGGGAATTGAAAGGTCAAAAAAAACCGTGTATTTATACGAAAAAATAACAGATACCGTTTTTTGACTTTTGCCACCCAGCTTGTTCATTTAAAGCAGTCCACGTAAATCTTAAAACACAATTCTATTCACCACAGGGGAATTGAAAGGGTTTTGTGCTTTTATAACCTAAGTGTTTTGCCTAAGATGTAGCAAAGTATCCATTTGACTGTTTGAATTTAATTTCAGCTTCCCCACCCCTTTTTTGGGTGTAATAATGAAGGTGTTTGTTGCTTACCATAGACTTTAATGGTAAATCGCTCAAATCGATCCACTAAGAAAACCTTATCGATAGCGGCCGACTATCAACTATCGCTCGATCTCGATAGCCAACGCAATCGCTCAACACTAGTGGAGACTGTTGCTGGGATGCGAGGAGCTGACGCATCATGGCGGAGAGCTGGCCCAACTGCTGTGCCTGTTGTGCGATTTGCTGCGACTGCTGGGCAACCAACGTCGTAAGATCCGCGATGCTTGGCAGGGGCACCTTGGCGGGATCCATGGCTGGATCTAACTGTAACGGCTGGGTAGTGGATCCGCCGGACCACCGCAAGCGATGATAGTTAAGCCACGCCAGGGAACGGAATCTAAGTAGCCCCCGGTTTTCACCAGAGCCCGCCGCAAAGCGGGATGGACTTGCTGCGGCGTGAGGCTACCAGGTCGCCCCCCCTGACGTGACTTGCTTGCGGTGGCGGCCGAGGTGCAGCGAGGTACAGAAGCGTAGTCCGGGAATCGTAGTCGTGGGCAGGCAGAAGGTCAGGGCAGGCGGCAATGGTTCGGAGTCGTGGACAGGCAGGAAGGTCAGGGCAGGCGGCAGAGGTTCGGAGTCGGGAAAACGTAGCAAGAGGTCTGGTACACGGTAGGGCGAGAACACACTTAGGGAACGCTTTAGCTAAGGCACGAGGCAACATAGATCCAGCAGGGAAGTGACGTGGGTGCAAAACTTATATAGGGACAGCGCCCGGCAATTACCCAATTACCGGCGCACTGTCCCTTTAAATGTACGTGAACGCGCGCGCGCACGCGCTAGGGGGCGCGCACGCGCATTCCGGCCGGCAGGGGACGAGGACCGGACGGGAGCGAGGCCAGGTGAGTGGATGGGACGGGTGGCGCCACGACCGGCAGTGCGGTCCGCGGGGCCCCCGTCTCCGCCGGGGACCCGCCGCGGGGAACACAGGTGCGACCGCGGTCCGAACCACGGACCGCGGCGCAACCCGTTACACTGGCTATATGATACCCTGCCCTGGCTATATGATACCTTGCCCTGGCTACCTATACCCTGCCCAGGCTATATGATACCCTGCCCTGGCTATATGTTGCCCTGCCCTGGCTATATGATACTCTGCCCTGGCTACCTATACCCTGCCTGGCTACCTATATGATACCCTGCCCTGGCTATATAATGCCCAGCCCTGGCTACCTATACCCTGCCCTGGCTACCTATATGATACCCTGCCCTGGCTATATGATGCCCTGCCCTGGCTACCTATACCCTGCCCTGGCTATATGATTCCCTGCCCTGGCTACCTATATGATGCCCTGTCCTGGCTACCTATATGATGCCCTGCCTTGACTACCTATATGATACCCTGCCCTGGCTACCTATATGATACCCTGCCCTGGCTACCTATATGATACCCTGTCCTGGCTATATGATGCCCTGCCCTTGCTACCTATACCCTGCCCTGGCTACCTATATGATACCCTTCCCTGGCTATATGATGCCCTGCCCTGGCTACCTATACCCTGCCCTGGCTATATGATGCCCTGCCGCTACCTATACCCTGCCCTAGCTATATGATGCCCTGCCCTGGCTACATATACTCTGCCCTGGCTATATGATGCCCTGCCCTGGCTACCTATACCCTTCCATGGCTACCTATACCCTGCCTAGCTATATGATGCCCTGCCTGGCTATATGATGCCCTGCCCTGGCTACCTATACCCTGTCCTGACTATATGATGCCCTGCCCTGGCTATATGATGCCCTGTCCTGGCTACCTATACCCTGCCTGGCTATATGATGCCCTGCCCTGGCTACCTATACCCTGCCTGGATATATTATGCCCTGGCTACCTATACCCTGCCTGTATATATGATGCCCCGGCTACCTATGCCCTGCCCTGGCTATATGATGCCCTGCTCTGGCTACCTATACCCTGCCTGGCTATATGCCCTGCCCTGGCTACCTATACCCTGCCTGGATATATGATGCCCTGGCTACCTATACCCTGCCTGGATATATGATGCCCTGGCTACCTATGCCCTGCCCTGGCTATATGATGCCCTGCCCTGGCTACCTATACCCTGCCTGGCTATATGATGCCCTGCCCTGGCTGCCTATACCCTGCCCTGGCTGCCTATAATAGCACTGCCTACCTATACACTGCCTTGGCTGCCTATAATAGCCCTGCCTACCTATACACTGCCCTGGCTGCCTATACACTGTCCTGCCTGCCTATATACTGTCCCTGTCCTGTCCCTGTCTGCCTATAAGTGGCCCTGTCTGCCTGTATACTGTCCCTGCCTGCCTGCATACTGGCCCTGCCTGCCTGCATACTGGCCCTGCCTACCTATATACTGGCCCTGCTTGCCTACATACTGGCCCTGCCTATCTACATACTGGCCCTGCCTGGCTAATGGGTTTCTACCTATTTACTTGCCACTTATCTGACATTTTTAATTTCTAATTTTTAGGGTCTAACATACGCTGTTTGGAGAATTGATAGGAAAGTGCTGGAAAAGAGAGGAGCCTAAGAGGTATTTGTTGTAAATTCTACAGGGACGAGTAGTGAGACCACTAGAAGAGGACACTGCATGCTGTACCGGACAGAGAAAGAAATGGAAGGGAACAACAAGGGAAAGCATCATGGAGGTTTGGGCCAGAAGGAGAAGAAAAGGAGAAGAGAACAACTCCCATCAGCGCTGACGTCTCCTGTGAGTCCCTGCTGTCAGGGGTTATTTTACGTCTGTGTTGAGTCAGTGCTGTATTCATGTGATGGTGACCTGACTACTGGGGATGTGATTGGTGGGGTTGTAGATTATGTTGGTGCTTATGTAGTGTCAGTGTGGGCTTGTCCCGGATTGTAAAGCAAGTGCACACCTGACCTGTGATGAGGGGTTTCTCTGCACCACTTTCTTTTTTATTTGTGTGTAGGCTGCTCTCACACGGAGTGGTTTTGGTGCATTTTTTTGTGTTTTTTTTGTGCAGAAATATACAGCATTAACTGCTCTGCCTTTCTGCACAAAATGCACCAAAAACTCTCCGTGTGAAAGCAGCTTTATAGTGTAGTTTATTTTAGACAGTGGCGGTGCGAGAACGAGGGGAATTTTGTAAGCGGATATTGTATGTGGGCTGCTGGGGGCTTAGAGTCAGGGCTGATTTTTATTCCCAGTCCGGCCCTGCTGTATACCATCTCTCGTCTGTCTGCCCTTGAAAAACCTTACTTGATCTTTGCTGTTCGGAGATGGAAGTATATCACAGAGTCTGTTCACTAGGATTTTAAACTATATTTTCATATCAAAGTTCAGTAGTGAAATCGGTCTGTAGTTTGTAACTAGGTCCATTGATTTTCTGGGCTTAGGGATAATGGAGATAGTTGCATGAAGCATCACTTATGGTAGTGTGCCTTTTATTGTGATGGTGTTAAAGAGATGGGACAGATGTGAGATAAGATGGATTAGAAGAGTTTAAAATACTCATTAGATAGATCATGTGGGCCTGGAGATTTTTTGCATTTTAATTGTTTGATGGTCCTCTCAATTTCTGGAGGTGATATAAGTAGATGAAGGGAATCAAGTTGATCTTGGTCAGCTTGATCACTCCAACTTGATCTTGGAGTGATATTTCATTTAAGAATATGTCAATATTTTCCTTTTGTACTGCCGGAATGTCCTTGTCTGAACTAAGATTGTATAGACATTTATAGTATGTTGCAAACACATTAGAAATTTGTTGTGGATTGTATATTCTTGTGTTATTGGGGGAAGTAATATACAGTATAAAAGGGAGGCTCTGATTGGTTGCTATGGGCAACAAAGAAAGTCTTAGACTTAGACAGTTTTCATATTTATCACTCTAAGGAGGACATGTATGAAGATTGGTGTGTCGAAGCGCCTGTTTTCAAATTTTTTACTGTGAAAACTGCGCCTCATGTATGTCGGTGCCAAAGTGTGCTCATAAATGCGGTGCAAACTTCAACGCCTCCGGCAGACAATAAGATAGGTCTGCATTTTGGAGCTATAATGCGCCTCACTTTGCCGATCCACATTCATACATGCATCGGAGTTTTCGAATGTGGTGCGTCCCGTCCCAGAACGCCCCTTCATGATTGGCGCATTAGAAAGTGGCGAACCTTGTGCCTAACGGAGCATTAGGTGCATCTGACAGCGGAGCCGGCACAGTGAGGCGCATTATCCGCCTGAAAATGTTCAATGAGTGTCTTCTCTCTGTTACACTTTTCTTTAGTTGCTATGTTCACAAATATTTTTCTTATATGCGCTTTGTGCACACCACAAGGTTTCTTCCGAAGGTGTCGAAGGAGTGTTTATGTCAGTATTATTTAAGGAAATTATTAATTTCTGAGGTTATTTTCATGGATTTAAGTAAAAAGTTGGGGCATAATCTGACCATGTTATATGTCATATTTTTGAGTTAACGACTAGGGATGAGCGATACTATCAACAAAAGTTGAAATGGGCATGGCTTTTACGTTTATCGGAATTTCCCGATGACGCAATAGTCTCCGTGAAAAACTTAAAGATAATCTTTATCACGTTTACAATTGCGCCTTTTTCAGCGCTTCCTTTAATTTTGGTGCCCATCCAATCAGAGAAGAGCATAGAGCAGGATGAGCTGGGTGTATGACGTCATGATTGGGTGGTGTATTGATCTCATTGCTGCAAAAATCACATGACCTTGTTTTATGTATAAAACTGCATTTCCTGTTCCCCCACTTTTTCTATGATTGCATAGCCCAAACTTCTCACGCCTCCCCCAAAAAGTGTTGTAAAGTCAAGAGGCAGTCTTCTTTTTTACAGAAAATAATCCTTCTGTTTTGAAGCTTAGAATTATTTAAATTTAGAAAATTTTAAATTTTCTGTTTATTTAAGAGAGACTTGTAAAGAAATTTTGTGTGCCGCAGCTGAGGGGGGTGAGGATTGGGGGGGTCAGAAAGGAGGGTTATTTTGTGCGGGAAGTCCTCCTGTCCGACTCACATGGAATACTTTTTTTGTAACATTTTGGGGCCAGCAGACCCCCAAACCCTGAGCTGAAATTGTCCCTTTTTTTTTTGCATTTCTTTTGGTGTCGTGGTCGCATTTTTTTTCCCAATAGAACCCTGTACGCAAATTTTTTACAGTTTTTTAAATAGTAACACCCCCTTTTTGTCATGGTAGCAAAACCCCCATAGTAACCATATAACTTTTTCATTATTTTTTTTCACTCAGTGCTCTCTTTTTGGGTGAAATTTGTGCACTTGTTGAAATTTGTTTTAACATATTTCTTTGTAAGCCGCCTTCGCAGGGTGGCAAAACCCCAATGTAATCCAAAAAAAGTTCAATATTTTTATGTCACTCGTGGTCTCAGTTTGACGCAAAACGTCACTTGTACGCAAATTTTTTTTAAGAATTTCATAGAAAACGCCGCTGTTGTCAGTGGTGGCAAAACCACCATTTAACCATAAATTTTCAATACTTTTTGTCACAGTGAGTCTCAATTTGGGCCTAATCTTACATTTGTACACAAATTGTTTTAAATTTACATAGAAAACTGCCGCCTTTTTTTCAGTGTGGCAAAACCCCATATAAAACCCATTTTTTTTAATACTTTATTTCACTCAGTGCATCTCAGTTTGGGCGCTAATCGTGCATTTACATAGTTTGTTGATAACAATCAATTGCTACCCTACGGGGAAGTTGTAAATTGGGCATAAAAGGAAAACACTGTGATTTGGTGTTACGGTTCTCCACCAACCGCATTCACAGAATTTGATGAAACAATCCTTTTCAAACCTTTTTGGCGCTGGAAATTGTGGATTTAAGAACATCTTGTTTTTTGCCGCTTTGCAGTAAATTTCTCATAAAGCGTGAAAAGCTTTCCAACCCTTTTTAAAATCTTATTTTTCGAACAGGGAGCGAACGCAGTGGTAAGTAGCAAAGGGGGGTGTAGGACATGGAGTTAGTAGAAAAAGGTCTCCTTCCAGTAGGGCACAACACGCAAGCCAAAATACGTGTTGCAGGCCGTCTGTCGTCACATTTGGGTCGGTGCCCTGTGAATCTCATTAACAACAGTGTCCCCACCAATTTTCTTCGGGGTTAATGAAAACCTGAAACCACATTTTTAACTTCCCCCCCAGTCACGGCAAAATCCATCATAATCAGTCAATCCCCCAACCGAAGCAAAGGCTCCCAAATTAACTCATGTACCCCCACTGTGGATAATCCATTTTCGGGAACCTCTTTGATGACACAATGGGGTTTGGGGGTCAAAGATTTAAAAAGATCAAGGGGCCAAAGGGGTGATTTATTTGCTCTGCCCCCCAAATCGGATTCATAAGGAGGGAAGGAAACCGGGTCATTGCCACAAACCCTGAGGGTTGGCAACGCCTTGCAGTGCCTGTTGCTTGTCCCCAAACCCTCCAGGAGTAGAATGTCAGGCGGGAAAGTCCCCTGTGTGCTAAAAGATGACATTGCGATCCCAAAATGGTCTTTTCGCAGTTTTATTTGCTACGCTTTTTTCACTGGGTAAGGGGTGACGATGGGGTATGTCAGCACGGTCCCCCCCTCAAAAAGGAGAGGCGGTGCACAAGTCCGCTGAAAATTACTCTGCCCAAACCCTGATAGCGGAAACACCCTCCCCGTTATTGCCCTTGAAAAGGTCCAGGACCTCTGAAGCCTTGGCCTTTTTTCAATCAAGCCTCAGATTCCCCACGTTCATATCCGATTTGCCATAACGCATCAGTAGAGGGAAGAATCTTAAGTGTTCAACCACCCCCAAAATGTCTATCAAATGCACGAATGCATGATTTTAAATGAGGGAACAAATTGCGAAAAAAAAAGGCCACACCCGGTCCCGGGGTTCAAACCACGACACACCCTCTGTCTCCACCTCCTCCCCCCTCCCCATTTTTTTAAAAAAAGCTTCTTTTGCTGCACATTCCGTCCGCGCATGAGCAAGGATAGCCTCCCCTTCACCTCCAACTCGCCTAGTACCCCCAGCACCACAAACCAGCCCTACCCCTTCTCCTTCCCCCCATTTCACTTGTAGCCATACAGCGCAGTATAGCGCCCGCCTTCCTTTACCAGGTGTGGGGGCAAAAAAAACCCCCTTTTAAAACCCAAACCTTCCAAAACCAAAAAGCCTGTTTCGCATTGCCAGCTTTTGGCCTTGGAAATGTTGCCTTTCCGTCTGGGGGACACAGATGGGTTCTGCCACTTTGACCCTTGCCTGCCCCCAATACCAGAGCCGAGCAGGCATTTCTTTTCCCCGAAAAACCACCCCGCCCCGGCCCCTAGTGTCACAAAAAACTCAACCCGGTTTCTGCATCTGTTCCGGGAAAGTCCAACCACCCCCGATACATGGGCTAGTAGCACGGCAAAGGGCCCCTATATCTCTTGACAACCACTGGGGCTGGGTGGATATCTCGGTGATGACGGTGGGTCTCAGGCTCGGGGCACGCTCTTCAAAAAGCAGGGTTGGGGCGAGTTCTTTCCCCCAAGGGCCCGGGTAGCATCACATGCCAGAGAAACAAGGGCCCTGTTTAAATTAATTGTCTTGGGGACCGTAACACACCCTAAGAGCTGTGGACGCTCGCAAAAAGAACCGAGCGGGGGTGGGGGACCAGAACCTGTGCCAGGCAAGGTGGTGGCTAAGGACAAAATCTCCCCGGGCCCCCCTTAAGATCGGATGGAAGCACATCCCTGCCTGGCACACGTCATGAACCCCCGTTATCCAAATTTCTAAAGCCTACCGGGGGTGGGCCTGTGAGGGAAGGGTAGGGTCTGAGCTCACACTTCCGCCCTTTGCACCCTGCTTTATCCCGGGTGGGTGCATTACAGCGTCACTTGGGCCCCCTGTCAATATCCTACTGAGTGGGAACACGCGGAAACCCCCTCCACTGCTCCAGCGATTGTCGCAACAAACCATTCACAGTCGAAGTGACAATGGCCCGCAACAGCGGTGGGACTTCGGGTGTGAGCCCCCGAAGTGGGGGCAGGGGAAAGAGCCTGCACCATCCTTTTGGGGTTTTGAAAACACCAAATGGTCCCGTGCGGACCAATCTCTTGTCAGCATGACATTGTGGTGATCTTTTTCTGGAAAAAAGTGTTGGACACAGTTTGAGCGTTTTTATCGACAAAGTTGAAACGGCACAGTTTTTATGATGATCGGGTTTTTTTGTCATGCTAAATTTTGGTTTTAAAAA
>JAODAL010046487.1:0-30872 GCA_025379985.1 Phyllomedusa bahiana | reverse complement strand
GGCAAGCATTTTTCCAACCAAAACGCCCCCAAAACACATCAAAAAAAGCTTTGTAAAAAAAATAGGGAAAAGGGGTGTGCACGGCCAAAAAAATTCACCTACCTGAACCCTATTGAACATTGGTGAGTCAACCTTAAACAGAAGGTGGAGAAGCACAAGGTCTCTAACATCCCCCAGCTCCGTCATGTTGTCATGGAGGTTGGAAAAGGGGTTCCGTGGTAAACTGTGAAGCTCTAGTGACCCCCTCCCCAAGAAAGTTAAGGCGTCCCTAAAAAATAATGGGGGCACAAAAAAATATTGAAAATTTTGGGGCTAATTTATCCATTTTCATTAGGGGTGTATTTCATTTTTTGCCTGGGGAAACAGATGGGCTGTTTTGAGTTTTTTGGGGCACCACATTACACGTTAAAAGCTGTGCGATATTAATTGTATCAGGTGCCTACGTCAGTTTTTGCCCCATGAAAATAAATAATACTCGAAAATGGTTGGGTGGAGGTCAGGTGGAAAGGGGAAAACCCATGCCCGAAAATTTTTTCAAGTTTGGGGGAAATTTTACCCCCTGCCCCCACAGGAAAAAGAAGCCTAAGAATGTTTAGTTTCCACAGGGTTCCAAAGAGCAAAATTTTGTTTGGGGGGAGGCCTCCAATTTAAAAAGGGACTCAGAGTTGTAGGCCCAGGGGTTTAATATGGATGGAAATCTACAATATTGTTTGGTGAAAAAGCGCCGCCCTGTAATAGGAAAAATTTTAGGAGGAGGGGGGGACCCGATAGATGCATCGATGCAACGGGGGTTGGGGGGGTGGCCCGGAGAATGGAGCACTTTTTTATGTTTTGTACGTTTTTTTCGTTTTGTCTGGCCTAACGTTGTAGCGTTTCTTGCTCTTTTTATTTCTATATTTCCTTTTTGTTTTCTTTGTATTCAGAGACCCTAGGCTAAGTGGGGCTAGAACTGACAGTGTAAAAAAAAAAAAGAAAAAGCCCTTTTAAGCCCAATCTCTTGAGTATCTCAAAAACTGATGTTATTGTAGTGATATTAGCCAAGAGATTGGATCTTTGATCTTGGAAAAGACACGAATGCGAAATGAAGGCCCCGGGAAAATTTTTTTAAGTTTTAGTTTTTTTTTGGGGAATTTACATAAAAAAGAAAATGGGTAATGTGGAGTATTTAATTTAAAAATGTGCCTAAAGTTGAGCCTTTTGATGTAAATTTGCAAAAGTCCCTCATGTTGTAAATTTTATGTACTTTGTTTCCCAAATAAAAATTTTGAAGAAATATAAATAAATTTTACAAAAATGTAAAGGGTTTTGTACTATTTTTGTGAGTTTGTCCCTTGCTTCAATATCTATTTTGAAAAGGCTAAAGAGTTTCCATAAGGATGACATCTAGTTTCTGATATAGCGGTGGCTGCATGGTTAAAAGGGATAAATTTGTTTCCATTGGCCTCCCTTTTATTAGAATATACAGAATATTCAGAGATCATCAGGAATTTTTCCTTTAAGAGGTGATTGTGGATCGTGCGGGCAGTCGCCCATTAGATTTCTTGACTTTCCTAAATTGTGTGTGAGAGCGACATTTGGCAAGCTTTTGATTAACAATGGAATCCTTTTTTTTAAATTCGCAGTGCAAAAGGCCCCTCCTTTTACCAGTCTGAATTTAAAAAGAAAAAAGGGTATATTTTGGGGTACAACTCTATAGCGTATCCATCTCATTAATAATTTGTATCTGTCCTATAGGTCCACAAGGTGGAGAAATCCTCATCATTGTGCTGCTGCTAGGATTAAGGGGAAAAAGATTTACAATGTTCCAAAAGTTTGTTTTTTTTTCAATAAAATCAAAAACATTATTTAATGAAAAAAGAAACCCTTTTAAAAAAAAGTTTACTTTGGTTTACACTTCTCATGGAGCAAAGATCTACTTAAGTAAGTCTTCTGGTTATAAACACCCTACGGGCTCCCCGCGGCAAAAAAAAAATTTTCTTAAGGGGGTTTTTCCGATCTCATTTTTACCCCCTGCACCAGCTTTCGCCCGGTGTCAGAAGGGGGGTTGTGAAATGTTTTTAATTGCATTATGTGACCAAGCAAGATGACATAAACCTTTCCCTCTTGCAAAGAAAGGTTTTTTATGTAAAGCATTGGAGTACTGAGAGGTAAAAGTTTTTGCCCCAGGGACAAGGGTCTAGGTTTAAATCCCGCAGGAACCAAACCCGTGTTTTGTTTTTTTCCCCTTTTTCAATGCACAGACCCCATTGAGGGTTTCTTTTTTACTTATTTGCACCGTTTGATAAATTTCTAAGGGTACAGAGAAGGGGGAGAGTGACAGCATGGGGTTTGAAAAACTCATCTGCCCCAGAGGAGAGGTGAGTCTGGGCATGTGCACGGAGTGAGGCTCTCGCCCTGTCGTATCCCTGGGATGGTGTAAACAATGGTCACTAAAGGGGCAGCTAAGACAAACCGGGGCAGAAATTTTTAATAAAATTAATGGTGAAAATGTTGTTGTTTTTTTCATTTTCAAACTTCCCCCTTAATTTTTACTTCTGGGAAAACCCTTTAAGCCTTTTTCCAATTGAGAAAAATATAATATCACTTAGGGGGTTTTGAGAGGGTTCTTTTTTAGTATCAGGTGATATTAAAGTAAAGCAAAATACTCCACTTCTTAAAGTATTTTTAGCTCCTTAACGACCGCCCCCTTTTAACGTGGCCGGCGCGGGGGGTTTTGCTGCACGCGTCTTTAGACATCGCTGCAAACATCGGAGTTTTCTCCCCCGGGCGGCCGGCTGTGCTGAATCGGGCTGTATTCACAGCCCGATCCCAGAGCACCCTGCAAGCACCGGGGGCAGAGGAAACCCGATCTTTAAAAACCCCTTTTATTTCGGTGCGTTACCGCAGATAAACAAAAGGGTTCCGGTGCCAGGGAGAGCCTGGGAATGGGGGCACAGTCACCCCGGGGGCCCCGAGTGGCCCCGAGCTGTTGTGTATGAACCCGACGGACAATTTTGTGGTGTCCTGATCATGCCTGTGTCAAAGTGCCCCGATTAGAATGTATTAGTCTATATAATATGCAAAAACATAATAAGTGTTAAAAAAAAAAAGAAAAAAAAAAATTGTAACACGTTCCCCTTTTGGGGTTTTTTAAAAAAAAAGTAAACAAAAAAACAAAAAAAGTGTAAAAAATTAAAAAAAAAATAATAAAATAAAAAAATATTTAATAAAAAATAATTGTCAACTGGGTTTTGGGGTCCTGATCACTGCCTGGTCAAAAGGGGCCCCAGATTAGAATGAATTTGCCTAATTTAAAAGCTAATACATTACTAAGTGTTAAAAAAAAAGAAGTGTAACACAGTTCTCCCTTCATGGGATTAAAAAAAAAAGTAAAACAAAAAACAAAAAAAGTGTAAAAAAAATGAATAAAAAAAAAAAAAATAAAATAAAAATAAATATTTAATAAAAAAATAATTGTGCATACATAACATACAAAAAAAAAACCCTACACATATTAGGTATCCACACGACCATAATATCCTGTAGAATTAATCTAACAAGTTATTAAGTGTGAAATTTGAATGGTGTAAAAAAAAAAAACGATTAAAAAATAAAAAAATTTAAAAAAAATTCTGCAATTATTAATTAGCAAATTTAAACTATTCCCCCATAAAGTACAACTCGTCTTGAAAAAAACGAGGCCTCATACAGCTGCGTCATTGAAAAAATAAAAAAGTTACAACTGTAGTTGTTGTATAGATCAGTCAAGGTCTGTGATATCTGATCTTTTAAAATTTTAAAGTATTCCCCGGAAAAACCGTCCGGCCCTGGTGCCTTACCGGGCCGAAGTCCCGAGATTGCCCTTTCTAACTCTTCCTGAGATATGGGAGCCCCCAGATCGCTCTGATCCGTTTCTGATAGTGTAGGGAGATGAACACCCTGCAGCCACTGCTGTGACTGATCATCATTTAAGTTTTCGTCAGTGTACAATGTTTGGTAAAAAGTACAGAGTATGTCAGTTATTTCCATACCTGAGTTATGTAAAGCTCCCTCTGTATCTCTCAATGCCAGAATGCTAGATCTAGCGACTTTCCCCCTCGCTAACCTGGCCAACAGGCGCCCCGCTTTGCACCATGTTTGAATAATTCCGCCACCTGTCGGATTGTTTAAAAAGCCTCCCTCTTCGCAGCCAGAGTTCATAAGACTGTTTTTGTCTCTTTCCACTGGCCCTTTTTCTCTGCCGACGGTATTGCCAGAAAAGCCGAGTAGGCGCGTTGTAGGGAGTCACTAAATTGTTTAATTCTGTCGGTAATTTTCCGTCTAAGTCCAGTTATATAAGAAATCAGTCTCCCCCTAATGACCGCCTTACTTTTGTCCCAGAATATTTGAGTGGAGGGAAATGAATCCCCATTAAATCGTGGGGTATTCAGCCACCAACCCCGGAGCTGTTCTGAAATTCTTCATCGTGGGCCAAATAACCTGGGAATCGCCAGATATATTCCGTACCCCTGGGGATCTGGTCTTGTAAATCCACTGAAATGGGAGCATGGTCTGAGATTATCAGATCGTTTATCATTACTTGATCTATTCGTGGTAGTAACCTAGCTGGGAGGCGAATATAGTCAATTCGTGACCATGTTGAGTGTAGGTGTGAATAGTGCGTGTATTCCCTATCATCTGAGTGTAGCACTCTCCAAGGGTCTATCGAATCCTGATTTTCCAGAAATTGTTCCAAGAATTTCCTCTTTCTTTCCCAAATGAGGACCATGTTCAATCCCAAAGACAGTATAGGGGGTTTTTAAAGGATAACAACAAATTTAAACACCCCGTCCCATTCCCCACCTAAAAATTGTAAATTTGTGGGGTTTAAAAGGGGTGTTATCTTTCTTAAATTTGGTTTCAGAAAAGGGGCAGTGAAAAAAAAGAAATTTGAAATTTGGGATGTCATTGCAAAGTGCCTTTTTCACATGCCCCTTATTGTTTTTTATTAAATGAATTTGTGGGTCAATCCCTCCCCCTTTTGATTTCATAGCGAAGCTCATTTACATTCTGTACCCCTGGGTCGATTCACGGCTGTACAGAATGATCAGGTTAGGGGGTAGATTTTTCTTTCCCCACCCCGCAGAAAAGACTCACGATTGTCAAAGAGAAACATGAATTTTTTGACCCTGTCCTAATCTCCTGCATAATGAGATCTGTGTCATTCTTAAAAGCTGTAAAAATCCCCACTGTGAGAGGAGATCGGCCAGATTAGATTAATGCACCCCTGTTATGTATAAGCTCTTAAAAAATAAGAGATGGGGAGAGCAATGGTTTGGGACTCGGGGGGGGGGGGGGGGAGTCTCAGGCCAGCAGGGGGGGGATGGGGTCATCCAGCGGGAGGGGAAAGAAACGCCCCCCCATTCACAGACTCAGAAGCTGGAGAAGAGTGAATCACCGAAGTGGAAGCGATACACCCCTTAATCAATATTGAATGGGTTTCCATAAGAAAAGTTTGTTTAAAAGAAAATCCAAAGCTTTTCCCCCTTATAAAACCAACGTTTTCCCTTTTGGAGGACGATATTGTGCAGAATTAGGCCAAATGGGGATTCCATGTATTACCTGCCAAAAGCGAGAGTTTCGCTCATGTCCCAAGAAGCACTGACTGGATACAACCAGAAATTTATCTTCTGGAACTACTTTGAACCAATGAGAAATTTTTGTGCTCAACCCTACCATGGACTG
The DNA here is from genome assembly GCA_025379985.1 of Phyllomedusa bahiana. NCBI lineage: Eukaryota > Metazoa > Chordata > Amphibia > Anura > Hylidae > Phyllomedusa > Phyllomedusa bahiana. The sequence continues at coordinate 25,169 of JAODAL010046487.1, read as the reverse complement.
CCCCATGCGCAGGCCCCCCGCCCACTGACCCCATATAAACTATTTTTGGGCCCGCAAATGAAGGAAGGAGTGCAGGGTAAGTTTGGGACCAGAACAAAGCGTCTGTCTTTTTTTCATTGGCGGCCCTGACTTAGAACCCTTTTTGGGAAAGACCGGAGGGGGGGAAACGGATTCCATTGTCGCTTTAGACCCTGACAATTTGGCCCCCCCAGATGGGACGTGGCTAAGCAGACCCAGACCCCCCACAAAACCCGACGAACGGATGATAAAAAAACCGGAGAAACTAATGGGGGATGCACCTCCAGCAGGGTAAGTTATACATATTTTATGTTTCACTGCCGTTGGCCCTTTTGTGTTGTTGGTTAGTAATTGTTTTTCCCCGGTCTGTTCTGTGGGTGGTTTAATAAAGTGATGTATAGAAAAAGGATCGACTTCCACGTCCCGAAATTTGAAAGGAGGCTGGTTTAAAACGGTAAAGTCTTTTGAAGTCATGGCGTTCCCCGGTATGTTCGTGTAGCAATTGTAAAAAAGCCCGGGCGTCTTGAGGAGATTGAGACTCTTTCCTCTGTGTTAAAACGGGACAAGGTCGGGGTTGTTAGCATCTCCCGGGTTTCTGGAGATTAAAGCTGAATCTAAATAGGGGAACTTCTGGGAGGTTGGTGTCCCGGGGGGGGTACACCCTCACAGTAGGAATTTACTGTGACGGGGTGAAGGGGCAATTGTTTTGGTGGGGTTAGGGTTTTATTTTTTTGTAGTGTTTGCGAGTGAGGGGCTGTGACCGGGCAAAAGTGGTGGCTCACTTTGTGTTATTTCCCGGAAATTAGGAAAGAGGGGATATCATCAGTTTAACATGTTTAAACGAGAACATAAGTCCAAGCGAAGTGAGACTGCCGAGGAAAATAGTTGCTCGGAAAGAAAAAGAAGGTAGTAAATCATTAGGAGATTACAAACTTGGGTTGTCGGAGGGACGGTTTCCACCGTCAACTGGCGGGGAAAACATAGAAGAGTATCGAGGAAAGTTGTGTGACAAGGATGGTTAGACATGGCAAGGCCTTTTAGAGTTGCAAGGGGACTGCGAAAGAAATTTTTGTTTTGAGGGTACGGGGTTCTGAGAGCGCTAAAAAGTTGTAGGGTTTCATGAAATGTCCATGAGAGTTGTGTTTTTAAAAGGGGCCCCCGCTGTCCCTGCGCCCCCGCCCTAAAAATGGCGCCCGTAATGGGCCCGGAAGGGGGGCCCTGTGAGTATGTGGAGAACAAAATCCGGGAAACTGGGGGGGAAAAACTTTTTGGTCTGTGGTGTTTCCCCGAAAAAGCCCCCAGGGGCGCCTAAAACCACCCCTGTCCGGCCCCCTATACCCTTTTTGCACTCCCAGGGGCATTTACTACAGGGCCCCAACCGCCCCCACCGCGAGAGTGATCGGGATGGCTCAACACCTGTGGCCCGCTCCAGGACCAAAACCCCCCCACCCCCGGGCCGAGTGTTGCCCTTAAATTCAAAGGGGATAGACCCCTGCTTCCGGCCCAACCCAACCCGGGGGGGGAAGGACCAAAAGGGCCCCCCGGTCTCACCCCATGGGGGTGACGGGGACTGGTCACCCGACGAGATTCAGGGCTGCCAGCCGTGTGTTAAACTCTTCGGACAGTGGCACCGGACAGTGGACTGTGCCCCCAAAATCAAGGTTCTTAACCCCGTAGTTTTGGGGCGGACAAAGTATCCAGCCCCCCAATAAAAGACAGATCGACAATGGGAAAACTTGGGGAAACCCCCGAGTTCCAAGAATGTTAATCCCGAAGTGAACAGTTTGTTCATGAGGTATGGAGACATCCTCACCCACAAAGTAGGGCTGTGAGTCCAGAAAAAACCGCGTTAACCAACGGGAGGATTGGCTGGAAGCTCATTGGGAAAGGGCGGGGCAGCCCGCCCCAGGGGGAATGTGCCCGTTTCATAGAAAAAAAGGGAACAAAATTGGGCCCCGCTGGTTCCCGGAGCGGGGGAGTTCCCTTTTAATCCTAAAAAACCCCGTGGGGCCTGTTTATGAAGCGGGAAAACCCAATAATAATGTAGGATCCTTGATCAGCCATCGGGAAATGCCCTTAGCGCCCCCCGCGGGGGTCCCCCGAGATGCATGCCAAAAAGTTCCATCTCACTACCTTTGGGTTTTCAGCCGGTACTTTGGTCCCCTTCTAAAATTTGGTACACTGCTTTTAATGACTATTATGCAATTATCATGGGGCCATGATTTTGATTTAAAAGTGAAAAGTTTGGTGTGCAACCCAGGCCCAACACAGGATTGTTGGTCCAAAAGGTAGGGCATTGGAGATTTCCCAAGGGGACAACCCACATCCCCCCTTCCTCCTTTCCCTTCGTGGACACCAAAGATTTTAGGGAACACTGGTGGGCCCATCTGTGTTTAGCCACCCCTCCCCCTGTGGCCGATCTCTTGACTTATTTTGTTTGTTTGGGGGGTAGAGGGTGCATTCATAAGTCGCCTCTCCCTGCCAATTAATGCTGGTTTCCCGACTTGAGATCCTTTCTGATCAGACACCTGCCTGTGAATTATTGAAGCGCCCTTTTGCAGCGGGGGCACAAATCGTAAAACCCAGAAGGATGGAATTAGACCTGTTTGAGGCATTGAAAGGGGTAGCGACCGCTGTGCCCTTAAGGGCCTTACTGCAGTTTGATTCCCTAAGGAAGCCATGTCAAATTCACCTCCCATACTAAAACCAACCTTTCAACCTATTTGTTTCAGAGTCAGGTGGACAGCCTCTGGAGTCCCCTCAAACCCTGTTGGGGAAAAAACGCCCCCCCGGGATACTATCAACGTCGGATCCAGTTTTGTACGCGCCCAACTGCTTGATAAAATTTTAGGTAAGACCGCAGACATGTTTCCGGGGCATGATGTAATTATTCAGGCCCCCAAAGACCTTTCTGCGTCTAAAGCAGACTTGCCCAAGTAGATCATCAGGCTTACGTTACAGTGCTTTTATGCTGCCCTCCAAAGTGTCTTTTTAAACGGGGGCCTTCTGAATTTCCCGCCCCTTTCTTCCACGGGGGGGGTATAGGATGTGGACAAGAAGGGAAAATCTGACCATGATTGCCCTTTAATATGGAGAAAAAATCACATACAGCTACAGTGGTGCTGAAAAATTCCCCAAACGGGGTTAACCCGGGAAAATGGTTCAAGTTTGCTACTGAAGACGGGATTTTCATAAGGATTTCAAAAACCCCAGAAAATGAAATCCCCATGGGAAGCATGCCCCGCACTTCTACTCAAGTTGCAAACTACAAGGGTCTGGAAGAGGCCTGCAAAATGGTGAAGGCAAACTGCAAATATTGGATGACTCGATATGCCTACGGGATTTCACACGATTTTGGGTAATCTGGGAAAAATAGGGATTCATCACAGAAACAGGAAACCCCCGGAAGCATGCAGTCAAATCAAGTCCCTTCTGCAGCCCCTTTAATGCCAAAAAAGGTAGCATCCCGAAATCAAGGCCACGGTTAAAACAAAAAAAAAAGGGAAGCCAGGGGGGAAACCCTACCGCAGACCCAAACGCCCAAGACGGGCCCCAGGCGCCGTGTCATCCAATGGTGGACAGGGAAATACTCCCCTTTTGGCCCAAACCCAACCCAAGAAGAGGTTTATCAAGGAAGGAACTGCCACACGGCTAAGATGGAAAAACCCGGAATGGCACCACAGAGGGTTTGGTTTAAGAACAAAAACCCGGCCCCTGCCAAGGAGAAACAGCATGGAAAAGGGAAGGGGCTATGTGCGGGGGAAAACCCCATGGGAAAAAAACAAAGGGCTTGTTTGCCTTCCAGGGGAATGTACCCTGCTATTGCGGCATGGGGCCCCTGGGGCACTCACAGAGGAAAGAACAGCATTGGCCTTGTGCAGAAACTGTACTTCAGGTACAGCCCATGATTTCGTACAATAAGCTTGTTCAGTTTGTGCCCCCCTAACCATCCCCCACGCTCAAGTTCCCCTGCAATTGGGGAAGCCAGAAAATCCCTTCAAAAGATCCCAAAGGGGCCCCCCAGTGCCAAAAAGTGGAAAAATACGAAAACGTTTGTGGGAGGAAAGTTTTAGGATGGCCCCAAAGCATACCCCGTGACCAACATGACTCCCAAATAAGGAAAGAAGTTGATTATGAAATAGCTTGTCGTTTTTTAATCTCGTTATCGGAGACCCGGTCCCCGCATTTTTTCCTTGGTTTCCGAGAATGATGGAACTGTTGGGGGAATTTGGGCCTCCACACGCCGTACCCGCCCCACAGCTCCGCGAAGGTAGAGAGAATGAAAAGGTCCTGAAGAAAAACTTTGAAAAAAGACCGGATTCCCCCAACCCTTTGGGCAGAACTTCTCCCCTTTTCTTTACCCTATCAGAAACTCCCAGGGAAAACAGGCCCGACCCCCCTTTTAAATTCTGTTTTGGTAAACCCCCACCTTTTTTTGAAATTAGGGAGCAGGATTTTAGTGAGGTACTGATAAAACTGTTCAATTTGTGATTAATTGTCCAAAAAGGTTTTACTAATTTTCTGCAGCATTTTTGCTTCTCTTCCAGAATCACAGGGGAAAAATTTTACAGCTTCAAACCGGAATCGAGTGTATGTGAAAAGACATCAGAAAAAAATTGCCTAGAACCCCGATTTGAAGGTCCATTCCAGGGTTTTGTACCCCCCTGCGGTAAACTAGAAGGAAAGCCAATTTGGATTAGCCCCTCACGCAAAAAGGGGGCCCCACCATAGATGTTTCCCTTTTATATCCTTGCATGTTGTGTGGGATTCTGGGGGGGAGCAAAGGAGCCCCCTATTTTGGGGGGACCTAAGCCAAAAAGTTGACCTTCTCATTGCTTCTGTGTATTTTTCCCAGATCCCCCGTTGTAAGAAGGGTCCCAAAACTATAGGAAACTTACAACCCAAAGGGGAAATTTATTTGTGTGTGACCGCCCGGGAAAAAAAATTGTAGTAGGGAAAGTGGGTGGAATACAGGTAAGATTGGGGGTATAAACCTAAGGAGGGGAGGGCTGTAAGGGTAAAAATGGGGGGCCCCTTTTTAGTGTGGTTTTAGCTAAAGGGGCCCAATCCAATGTTGGGTAGTGGTTGCGCCCCAGAAAATTTTCCCCCCTTCTTGAAAATTGAGAACCCCCTTGGATAGATTGGGGGAATACGTCCCGGGGGCAAACCCCGGGTTTAAAAAACCCCTGCTAGGCCCATAAATTAAAGGATCTGAGGAAAACCAAAAAAGGACCCCCCCTGCCCCCCCGCGGGAAGGCAGATCTTCAACAAGCTGTACAAAGTAGTCCTATCCTAATAAGATGGAAGATGTTTCTCCACGAGAAAAGACATCCCCAAAAGAATCTGTGGTTAGAATGGGCAAATACATATTAGGGCCCCCAAAATTACTGTTGGGTGTTGGTTGTGCTGGAGCCCAAAACCCCCCCCTGGAACCCCCCTCCAAAAAGTGGGGTGAAATAATGCAGGGGATGTTTTTCAAAAATACAGGAACAAAATAAGAAGGATGTGAAGATTTTAAAAAACCCCCTTTTTTAAATTTCAAACCAAGGGAACCCCCCAGGAGAGGTGATGGTTACCCGGCAAATTACACTTGTTTTCCCCAAAATATCAGTCCCAAAAATTTCTTGGGAAACTTCTCATAAGGTTTTTGCAGGAAAATCTAAACCCCGGGAAAATCTTCAATAACAGGTTTTGCTAGTGTTTGGGGTTTTGTGGAGATGGCAGATTAAAAAAAACAGATTACCCCCAGTTGGAAAGGTCAATGTACGCTGGTTAAATTGTCCTACCTTTTTTAGCCGTCCCCTGAGATCCGGGGTCCCCCAAGGACCCCTTCCCCCAAAGGAAAAGGGAAAATTTCCAAATTTGCTGATGGGGTCCAATGTCTACATCGATGCCTGGGGGTCCCTAGGGGGGTCCCAACCATTTTAAAACCCAAAACCCGATCAGCAGGGTTTGCCTCTCTTATCCAAGGTCAAAAACAACAAAAAGTAGATTTGGTTTAATTATATTTATTTTAACCAACGGTTTGTCAAATTTCAGCAGAGATGGATTAAAAATGTCTACGAGGAGCTAGGCCCCAATCCAAAAGCCTGCAGACCATTGGCAAAAAGACGGTTTTAGCCAAAAAAAGGGGAGTTTGTGGTATGGTAGGAGAAGAAAGTTTTACCTAATCCAGACAACACAGGGGGTGAATGGGAAATTAAGTTTCCCTGGGTAAAATCAGGGAAATTTTTCGAAAGAACTTAAGGGGAAAATTGGGGTGGATATTCCGGGTAATTTGGTTGCGGATTGGATGGAGGGTGGAAACAAAGGTTCAACAAAATTTGGGCAATTTACGGTTATTTGGTGGTTTGCTGTTTTTTTTTTGCTTTTGTTCCCCCTTTTAAAAAACTACTAGCCCCAAATCCCCCTTTGGGGGAACCGTGGGGTTTAAAGCAAGAAAGGAACCCCGATCATGAAAAAAATAGAGACATTCCCCCTTATTAAGTAAAAAGGAAATCCAAACACAGAATGAATCATTTTTTGAGGGGAGAAAGGGAGACCTCACATCGAAAGGGGGTTATAGAGGAAAGGCAGGGGTTGTTTTTATGAAATGGCTCTTTTGCGAATCCTCAAAAAAATCCCCCAAAACCCCTCCCCCACGGTGGGCAGTCCACAGGCTAAATATGTAAATTGAGTTTGAGTATAGGGAAAGCTTTGGGATTTTAGGGGGGTGTGAGGGTTAAGCAAAAGTGTAATGTTTTTCCATAAGCTAAAGTTTGTTATAAGAAAATACCAAGTTTCCCCTTATAAGACCTACAGAATCCATTTTAGGACGATGTTTTTGCAGATTGAGGGGATTCAAAATGGCCGGGGTTTTATGTTTTATCCGCCCAAAAAGGATGAGTTTTGAACATGCCCCAAAAGCAATGCCCGTACAAAAAAGAAATTTATCTTTGGAACACTGTAAACCCAAAGGGAACTTTGTGCTCAACCCCTCCCTTGGACTTTCCCCTGCGCAGGCCCCCCGCCCACTGCATCCCATATAATATGTGTGCCTCGCGAAAAAAAGGGGGGGGGGGTGCATGGATAAGATTGGACCAGAACAAGCGTCTGATCTTTTTTCATTGGCCGGCCCGTGCCCTTGACATTTTGGAGTACGGGGGGGGAACGGGAGATCATTTTCGCTTTTGACCTTACAACACTAACAAAACACATGACATCAGGGAGGGAGAATGGCAAATTTTGCTTTAATATCAGGAAAGATGGGATTCTGGGAAAGTTGGGTGATGAATATAATGGTCATTATCTTGGTTGTTGCTCAGATTTTCAGCCTAGTTGTGATTTTGTACATTTCCCTGTTCCAGAATCATGGGAAAGTTGAGAGAGAGGTGTCATGGTGGCCTGTTTGGTTGTACCGCTTTCAACCAGAAAAAGTAAAAATTTTCCCAACGATGTGACAATACATTCCCTCTAGTACCAGGTATCCAGGAAAGCTGTGTGGCATCATGGTGGCTATAAGGATGACCATGATGCTTATCACCCAGCTTTCCCAAATTTCTAAATAGTAGACCCACCCTATTATGCAATATCTGGAGATGGGAGTCTGGGCAAGGTGGGTGATAGTTATAATAGTTATTATCATGGTTGTCACTCCGATTTCTAGCCTAGTTATGAGGATCTACATTCCCCTGTTCCAGTCTCAGAAGTCTGGGAAAGCTGGGTGGCAACTGTAATGGCGGCCCTATTGGTTGCGACCCAGTTTGACTGAATTCCAGGACAGTAAATTTGCCTGATGATGTGACAATGTGTTCTTCCTAGTATCAGGAGTCTGGGAATGCTGGGTGGCAGCTGTAATGACGGTCATATTGGTTATGACCCAGTTTGATTGAATTCCAGGACAGTAAATTTGCCTGATTATGTGACGATGCGTTCTTTCTAGTATCAGAATTCTGGGAAAGCTGGATGGCAGCTGTAATGGCGGCCATATTTGTTACAACCCAATGTGACTGAATTCCAGGACAGTAAATTTGCCTATGTGTTGATGCGTTCTTCTTAGTATCAGGAGTCTGGGAGAGTTAAGTAACAGTTGTAATGGCAGCCATATTGGTTATGACCCAGTTTTATTGAATTCCAGGACAGTAAATTTGCTTAATGATGTGTTCTTCCTAGTATCAGGAGTCTGGGAAAGTTGGGTGGAGGCTGTAATGGCGACCATATTGATTGCGACCCAGTTCGACTGAATTTCTGGACAGTAAATTTGCCTAATGATGTAACGATGCATTCGTCCTAGAATCAGAAGTCTGAGAAAGCTGGGTGGTAGCTGTAATGGCAGCCATATTGGTTAGGACCCAGACTGACTGACTTTGAGGACAGTATATTTGCCTGAGGATGTGGTGATGCATACTTCCTAGTATCAGGAGTCTGGGAGAGTTGGGTGGCAGCTGTAATTGCGGCCATATTGGTTATGTCCCAGCTTGACTGAATTCCAGGACAATATATTTGCCTAATGATGTGATGATGCATACTTCCTAGTATCAGGAGTCTGGGAGAGTTGGGTGGCAGCTGTAATGGCGGCCATGATGGTTATGACCCAGCTTGACTGAATTCCAGGACAGTATATTTGCCTAATGATGTGACGATGCATACGTCCTTGTATCAGGAGTCTGGGAAAGCTGGTTGGCAGCTGTAATGGCGGCCATGATGGTTATGACCCAGCTTGACTGAATTCCAGGACAGTATATTTGCCTAATGATGTGACGATGCATACGTCCTTGTATCAGGAGTCTGGGAAAGCTGGGTGGCAGCTTTTTCACATTTTAGTGGTTTTATTGGTGAAGCAATTTACTGTGACACCATCATGACTTCTTCACTTTTTACCTCAGAAACGTAATTTTACTGCTAAAAACTCTTAGAACTTTCCCCCTCCTTAAATAAGACAGTCCCAGACGTCATGTTTTAGTGAATACATTTTATTTTCAATCATTAGATATTATCACACTTTATATTTTCAGTGGAAAAGCTCTAAATAACCGATTCTCCTGTATAACGACCGAGCACCAGCCATCTTCTCCTCAGCTCCCTCCCATTCCCGCCTTCTCACCACGCCCCGCCCCCTCTCCATGACATCACATCGCACTACAGCTCCAAGCGCTGAGTGCGATCTGGAGCGAAGCGCACGACCCCCTCCCATTGGCTCTTTCATCCATAGCGTGAGCTCTGCTCACCTTAGCGACGGTTTCTCATTGGCTAAAAATGCGGGGGGCGAGACTCAGGGACTTGCGCGCTGCATAGCCACGCCTTTCCAGGAAACGTAACCGCGCCTCCTTCTGTGACGAGGGCCGGTTGCTAGGCAACCGCCGATGCTGCTGAGGATGCGTTTTGGCTCCGCCCCAAGTCTGTGGCCGTGCATCCTATGATGGTCTGTATCAGGGATTGGCGGATCAGACTGACGGATGCATCATCCCACGGAGGAGTGTGAGGTGCTCCGGGAGGCAGTGGCCAGGAGAGCTGGTGATCCAGTGTGACCGTGTCAGCACACACCCCCTGCATGTAAGCGGGCATCCAGGTGTGCGCTGACACACTGCACCGGATACACACCTGTGAGCAGCTCTGCTGGATCCGCATCTGTCTGCTCACAAGTCCATCTCTCCATGATTTTAGAAGAATTATTTCAAGATATCTGACAGAATTTCTATTTATTTTTTAATTTATTTGTAAAGTTTTTTAAAAATTTGTGATTTTTAACTTTTTTTGCAATTTTTTAAATTTATTTTTTGCAGTTTTTAATTGTATTTTTTGCAACTTTACATTTTTTTTTTTTGCACATTATTCACTATTTTTTAACCTGAGCCATTATTCTCTATATTTTTGCTCTCTCTTTTCCCTCACATTTGTGGTATTTTTGGCCTGAGTCTCTGGAGCTGCCGGGTCTGGGCGTCCTGTTCCTGGAAGATGTGGTCCTTCCTCGGGGTGGCCACCTTCACCTATGTGTATAAGAAGTGTGACGAGCTGCTGAGTGCGCCCCGGCTGGAGGTGCTGCTCGCCCTGCTGGCCTGCTGCACCATTGGCCTGCTGCTGTCCCTGCTGCGCTACCGGGGGCGAATTGGGTCCCAAAAACGGGGGAGTCCAGGGATGATCTCCAGGATGTTGAACTTCAATGGGACCAGAGAGCTGGGGAAAGCCGCAGTGAATGGGGTGCGACAGGTAGGAGCTGTCAGTGCGCTCGCTACATATGGTGTATACAGTATAGAGCTATGGTGTATGTGTACAGTGTATATAGGTGTGTATGTATACAGTATATGTAGTATAAAGCTGTGGTGTATGTATACAGGGTGTGCAGTATATAGGTGTGTATGTATACAGTATATAGCTGTGGTGTATGTATACAGGGTGTACAGTATATACTTGTGCTGGTGTATATAGCTGTGGTGTATGTATACAGTGTGTACGGTATATAAACGTGCTGTTGGTGTATACAGTATATGTAGTATATACTTATGGTGTATACAGTATATAGCTGTGGAATGTGTATACAGGGTGTGCAATAAATACATGTGTTGATCTATACAGTATATATGAGTGGTGGCGGTGTATATAGTATATACATGTGGCGGTGTATACAGTAGATGAGTGCGGTGTATACAGTATATACATGTGGTGACAATGTATATAGATGTGGTGTATACAGTATATATGAGTGGTGGAGGTGTATGGTGTATATACATGTGGCGGTATATATAGATGTGTTGTATACAGTATATACATGTGGCGGTGTATATAGATGTGGTGTATACAGTATATACATGCAGTGGCGGTGTATACAGTATATAAAAGTGGGGGGTTCTTTAGATGAAAAATTCAGTATATCCCTTTGGGGCCCGGTTTTATACAGTTTTAAAACATCCCGGGGGGTGAGGGTTTTTGTATATAGGTGTGGTGTTTTTAACATTTTTATACATTGGTGAAAATGAAATTAAAATGTGGTGAATACAGTGTTACATGTGGTGGTAAATGTATATATGGTGTAAAATTATATAAATGTGACTTTTGGAATAGATGTGGTGTATACAGTATTTTACGTGGGGGTTTTGTTTACATTTATTTTCATGCGGTAAAGTGTATATAGGTGGGGTGTATAAAGTATAAAAGGGTGTGGGGGTTTTACAGTATTACATGGGTGGTGGTATATTTAGTAAAAAAGGTGCGGGGGGATCGGGGGATACATATGTGGTGGTAAATATAGTATATAGGGCGGTGTTTTACAGTACATACATGGGGTGAGGGGTGTATACAGTATTTGGGTTTCGGTGTTACAGTAATATACATCCCGGGGACTGTGTATACAGTAAATAGGTGGGGTTTTTTTAAAAACAATATATACATAGGGTACAGTGAAATATGTATATAGGTGCGGGGGTTTTAAAACAGTATATACATGTGGTGGCGGTGTATATAGTATAAAGGTGCGGTGTATACAGTATATACATATGGTGGCGGTGTATACAGTATATACATGCGGTGACGGTGTATATAGGTGTGGTGTATACAGTATATACATGTGGTGACGGGGGGTTATACAGTTATAGGTTGCGGTTTTTAATACTTAAAAAACATGGGGTGGGGTGAATACATATATACTTTCGGTGTTTGGGGTATCCCGGTTTAAAAAAGATGTGATACATTGGTGTGTATATAGGTGAAAGGTAACAGTATATACATGTGGTGACGTTATATAGATGTGGTGTATACAGTATACACATGTGGCGGTGTTTATAGATGTGTTGTATACATTATGTACATGCGGTGATGGTGTATACAGTATATAGGTGTGGTATATACAGTATATCCCTTGGTCCCGGTTTTTCATTATGTACTTTTACATGTGGTGACGTTGTATATAGATGTGTTTACAGTATATACATGTGGTGGCGGTGTATACAGTATAAAAGGTCGGTTTTTAAACAGTATATACTTTTTGGTGGTGGTGAATATAGTGTGATTTAAACAGTATATATGATTGGTAAGGTATTTTCTTTTAAAAACTTTGCATTTGGGTGTTTTAACATTTATTTTGTGCGATGTAATACGTATATAAAATTTGGCGGTGTTAAGATGTTTTTAACAGTAAAATTTAAAAAGTGGGGGTTGATTACAGTTTTTACATGGGGCGGGTATATTTTTTGTGTTTTACGTTTATACATCCCAGTGGGGGTGTTACAGTATATAATAGGGGGGTGATATAGATGTGGGGGTAACAGTATATTTGGGGGGCGGGGGTTTATAGATGGGGTTGAAATACAGTAAAAGGTGGGGTTTTATACAGTATAAAACCCATTGGTGAAAATTGTATATAGTTGTGGGGGTATACAGTGTATACATGTGGTGGTGATGTAAATAGGTGCAGGGGAAAAACATTTATTAAAGCGGGGGGACATTGTATATTGATGGTGTATAAAAGTATATCATATGGGGGGGCAGTGTATACAGTATATACATGTGGTGACGTTGTATATAGATGTGTATACAGTATACACATGTGGCGGTGTATATAGGTGTGGTGTATTTTGTTTAAAAATCCCCGGTTGCGGTTTTTTATAGGTGCGGTGTATATGTATATAGGTGTGGTGTTTTCAGTATAAAAGTGGGGGGCGGTGTAAATAGTATAAAGGGGCGGTTTATCCAGTATATCCCAAATGGTGGGGGGTAAAATATAGTATATATGTGCAGTATATACATATGGCGTTGTTTTATGGTGAAAGTGTTACAGTAAATCCCCTGCGGGGGGACGGTGTATATGGCCGGGGTTTTATACAAATACATGTGGGGGTGATTTTTATGGGTGTGGGGGGTTTTTGTATTATCGGCATGCTAAAACACAATTTTGTACGTATGGCCCACTGCCCTGCTGTGTCCGTGTATATACTTGCACCTGTGTCACACTATGGCGGCAGTATACAGGTGTTAGCTGTGCCATCCGCTCTGCAGCAGCCCATATATCAGTAGCAGGGGCCCGCCTAGGGTCAGAAAATTTTCCCTGAAACTTAAATTTTGGTTTTCATGTTCTCAGAGGGGAAGATTATTCAAAAAAATCAAAGTCGCCGGGAAAAAAGGAGCGGGGAGCTAAACCAAGGTCCACAATAAAGTCATCATGGTCATCCCTAATTTTAACTATCTATCTTTAATTTTATCTATCTTTTTTAATTTTCTTTTATCTATTTTTTCATTTCGATTATCTATCATTATTCTATCACTATCTATCTATCTATCTACCCCATCTATCTATCTATCTATTTTCTTTTATCTATCTATTATCAATCCATATCTTTCAAACTCATATCTTTCCCAAATTTCCCCTATCTATCTATCTATCTCTATCTATCAAACCTATTATCTATCTATCTCTTTATCTATCTATCTTTTCAATCTACTCATATTTTTCTATTTTCCCATCTATTTTATCTATCTTCTATCTACCCTATCTTTATCTATCTATCAATCTCTTATCTCTCTATCTCTCAATCTTTTCTTTATATCGGTTGTGGGATCCTGCTCATAAACTGTATTTATTAACCTCAGTTCTACATAGACAAGTAACATCCTGGGGGCGGACGTGCCGCCATCTTATGCACACAGACCACAGCCCGGAGGGTTGTATCAGCCGTGCATGTGAGTGCTCTGCAGTGCTGCCCTCTATTATTACAGTGTGAGCGCTCTGCAGTGTTTCCCCTAAAATTTTCAGTGTGAGGGGCCCTTTTATACTCCCCTCTATTTTTTCAGTGTGGGGGGGTGCTCTGAAGTACTGCCCCTTTTTAATTACAGTGTGAGCGCCTGCAGTGTTCCCCTTTTTTAAAATTACAGTGTGAGGGGCTCTTTTAGTGCAGCCCTCTATTATTAAAGTGTGAGTGCCCCTGAAGTGCTCCCTTATTATTACTTTGGAGTGCTTGTAGTGCTACCCTCTATTATTACTTTTGTGAGCGCTCTGCAGTGCTACCTCTATTATTACAGTGTGAGTGCTCTGTAGTGCAGCCCTCTATTATTACAGTGTGAGTGCTCTGTAGTGCTGCCCTCTATTATTACAGTGTAAGTGCTCTATAGTGCTGCCCTCTATTATTACAGTGTGAGCGCTCTGCGTCTTCCTCTTTTATTACGGGTTTGATTTGTCTGTAGTGCACCCTCTATTTTTTCAGTGTGATTGCCCCTGTAGTGCTGCCCCTCAAAATTTTTTACAGTTTGAGGGGCCCCCCCCCTGAATGCTCCCCTTTTATTATTACAGTGTGAGCGCTCTGCGTGTTTCCCTCAAATTATTACAGGGGTGAGCGCTCGTATGAACCCCCTATTATTACAGTGGGAGGCCCCTTGCGTGCTACCCTCTATTTTTACAGTGTGATTGCTCGGGCGGTGCTACCCCCTATTATTACAGTTTTGGAGTGCTTTTGCAGGGGTTTCCCCCTTATTTTTTAAACAGTGTGAGTGCTTTTCGTGCAGCCCCAATTATTACGTGGGGAGCGCCCCCTGAAAGTGCTGCCCCTATTATTCGGGGTTTTAAAGAGCGCGCAGTGCCCCCTTTCTATTATTACTGTGTGATTGCTCTGGGGGTGAAAACCCTCTATTATTTCGTGTGAGCGCTCTCCCGGGGCTGCCCTCTATTTTTTCGGGTGTATTGCTCTGAAAGTGAAACCCCCTCTATTTTACAGTGGGGGAAGCGCTCTGCAGTGCTGCCCCTAATTATACGGGTGTGAGTCCCTTTTGCAGTGCTACCCTCTATTATTACAGTGTGAGCGCTCTGCAGTGCTACCCTCTATTATTACAGTGTGAGCGCTCTGCAGTGCTGCCCTCTATTATTACAGTGTGAGCGCTCTGCAGTGCTACCCTCTATTATTACAGTGTGAGCGCTCTGCAGTGCTGCCCTCTATTATTACAGTGTGAGCGCTCTGCAGTGCTACCCTCTATTATTACAGTGTGATTGCTCTGCAGTGCTTCCTTTATTTTTTACAGTGTGAGTGCTCTGCAGTGCTGCCCTCTATTATTACAGTGTGAGTGCTCTGCAGTGCTACCCTCTATTATTACAGTGTGAGCGCTCTGCAGTGCTGCCCTCTATTATTACAGTGTGAGCGCTCTGCAGTGCTACCCTCTATTATTACAGTGTGAGCGCTCTGTAGTGCTGCCCTCTATTATTACAGTGTGAGCGCTCTGCAGTGCTACCCTCTATTATTACAGTGTGAGCGCTCTGCAGTGCTGCCCTCTATTATTACAGTGTGAGCGCTCTGCAGTGCTGCCCTTTATTATTACAGTGTGAGCGCTCTGCAGTGCTACTCTGTATTATTTCAATGACTTTTTTATATGGATTTAGGTTGCTTTTTTTCCATTTTATTCCTTTTTACCTGAAATACGGCAGAAAAATTAAACATGTTCTTTTTAAAAAAATCTTCGGTTTTCAAATCCCACCTCAGAAAATCTGGGTCGTGTAGACTACAACGTGGATTTTCAATTCAGGTCTATGGGAATTCGTTACCGTTGTATTTTGGCGAATATTTCAAATCAGAATCCGCGGGAATTACGACTTGGAATATTCGTCGTGTGGACGGAGGCTTAGGCACAGGTACGCTCCGCTATCCGCCTGCTGGTGAAAGTACGTGCTGGCGGGATTGCGTCCGTTTATTATAGCCCTCAATGAGTGCTATGATTTTACCGTATTTGCGGGGCGCACTGCAGCGCAGTTATGCCCCAAATTAAGCCCCGCAAATATGTCATGTGAACATACCCATAGGCTGGATTCTCACGTTGCAGCTGAAAAATGCAATAAAAATGCAATGCAAAAAACATGCATTTTTTTCATTGACCCTGATTCCACCTTCGCTCTAAGTCAGCGATAGGGTATGTTCACACGGCGTATTGCGGTGCGTACTGTACGCACTGCAATACGCCGGGTGTTTTAGAAGTACACGCTGGCCAGCACGTACTACAAAAGCACTTATACTATCAGTGGTGTGTAAGTGCCTGGAAGAAGTGACATGTTTCTTCTGACATATACGCGCGGATTGTACGCCGGGGGAGACGGACGTAATTCATAGCTCTCAATGAGAGCTATGAATTACCGTAATTGCGGGGCGCATTTCGGACATATTGAAGCGCAAATGCTCAACACAATTACGCCGCGTGAACATACCCTTACTGACGAGACCAAAATAGATTGCTGAGTCCCAGCACCATGAAACATATAGGAAAAACTTCCATAGATAAAAAAATCCTTCATTCCAAAATGTTAAGATATCATATCGTCTGTAAAAGATAGAGCGACGCGTTTTGGACAATGACTAAGGACGGGAGCCAGAAATGCGTCGCTCTTTAGACAATATGATTGTTTAAAATTGGGGAATAAAGCATAATGATTTTTTAGCTATGGAAGTTTTTCTCTATATTTTTCATGGTTCTGGGAATCAGTAATTTATTTTGGAACGTACCGAAATCCAGTGGATACTGGATCCAGGAGTCTCCCATCACCTTAAGGCCGTGTTCACACGGCTTATTCCCGACGGATTTGTGAGCCGTATTGAGCGCACAAATCCGCCGTGAATAAGGGGCGGGGCGGGGCCGGAGCGCGGTGGGGGCGTCACTCCCGGCCCCATAGACAATGCATTGTTTACGGCGCGTATGTGCCGTAAATAATGTGCATGTCACTTTCTCCTCCCGCAGCGGATTCACCGAGCGGGGAGGAGCGACGGAATCCACTGTTCTCTATGTGAGCAGTGGATTACCGTAATTGCTGCCGCGTATTGGCGCCGTACTGCAGCGCAAATCCGACGTGCAGTACGGCGCCAATACGCGGCAAAATAAGCCGTGTGAACGAGGCCTTACAAGGCGGCAGGGGAGCAGTGCAACTCTGTTTAAAAAGATGGTTACAAAACCACCTGCATTAACGGGGGTGTTCTCACAAAGTAAAGTCCACTGGACGGGTGGTCTCTCAGCTTGCTACGAGCCGACTGTGCATGAGAATGAGGAGGGCGACGCTTGCGGCCACTCTCCCCATTCACTTCTATGGGAGCTCCAAATATAGCCGATTGTTGCATTCAAAACGCAAAGTATTTCTATGTTTTTCACTCGCGTTTGAACCATTTTGCGTTTTTTGCTGTACTAGAACTGAGTTGTCAAAAATAACTGGAAAAAACTTGCATGTGATTCCCATTAAAGACGCTCCCAATGATCACAAATATTGCTGCACATTTCATTCAGTGTATATTGATTTTTATAGTAGAGGGGGAAAAGTTTAGTTACTCCTTGTCTATCATCTTTAATTGGTTTTGCATGCCTCTGTCTGGCATTGAGCGTTTATTAAGCAGTCAATGGGAGGGTGGTTCTATAGCAGTGATTAGCAGATCAGTTTCATATTCACAGCTCTTCTTATTGCACTGACATGAGAGCAGGAGATCTAAAAACCCTCAAGCTTTCTGCTCTAAAGTAAACAAAAGTAATTACACTCCTTTGTTAGAAAGAACACAGTCTGTTCTCAAGCTGGGGGAGTCCAGTGTGCCAACATGTGAAAACATCACTCCTTGCTCTGGGATAAGACAAAGAGCTGAGAGAGAAAGGGAGAGCAGGTCGGTAACCAGAGAAACCTGTGTGCACTCAGAGCAGATAAAATCTCCCTTATCTCCTCAACAAAGCAAAATAAACAAAGCAATACATTTGAAAAAAAAAGTCTTAATTTACTATTTCCTACATGTTGACAGCTAATCTCTATAGTGAGACAACCCCTTTAAGCTTTTATAGGCAGTCTAATAGACAGTAGGAAGCTGCAGTTACCCCCACCTGCTGGGCTCCTATGGTATGTTGGTCCTCTGCATCATACAACCCTAAAACATCAGTTTCTTTTGTAGCTCTGGTAATTGGTGATGTTACCTGAGCAGTGGGAAATTGCATGGGACCACAGTGTACCCCCTGTACATATAATGGGGTTTCTATCTGTTTGAAGTTGCCGCAAATGACTCTAATACTTTGAACCTTGTAACTGTGACCTGTTGATTTCCATTGTAAGAACTGGCTTGTGTGTAGAATATATGTTCATATTGTGTATATACTTAATGTTCTGGACTTCATTTGTGTCTCTTCTTTTGCAGAGTGAAGCCGAGAGCCCCCCGCGGTCCTCGACTGACACTAATGGTGCCGCCATCTCCGCTCCCAAATCTGGTGATGGGCCTGAGGTCATCATTGTGGGGTCCGGTGTCCTCGGCTCGGCTTTAGCTGCAGTATTATCCAGGGATGGCAGGAGGGTGGCGGTCATTGAAAGAGATCTCAAAGAACCAGATCGGATTGTGGGAGAGTTACTGCAACCTGGAGGGTACCAGGCCCTGAAGGATCTGGGACTTGGTGGTAAGTGATGGCATTAGAAATCTGGTGTTGGTGAGGTCAGAAGGTGAGGAAAGCCCAGAGAACCACAGAAGAGCCGTGCCCGGGCGGTTAGGTCTACTCCTCGGTGCTGCCTTCAGTTTTGGTAGTGACCTATTTGCCCCCATCTTTCAGTAGCCATACCCTATTTTTTTAATAACTTTATTTTTCCATTGACATAGACATATGATAGCTTGGGCTTTGCAGGAGGAGTATGTATTTTTAATGAACATATAAATAATTATAAGCACTCACCTCTATTGTTGGCTATATGCCGTTCAGATACTTGGTTAATCTAATCACTCCAATGGAATTAAATCCTGATGGTTTCCTCTGTCCCGGTTATTCTGTTGTCAAATTTAGTAATAATATGAATAATCTGGAACATCCTTAGTAATCTCTTCTTTATTTGAAAAAATAATTAAAAACGCATACAAAGTGGCTGGCATACACAGCAGGTAGGGCGCTTACGCATTTCAAGTCCGGTATGGAGTCTAAGATCAGGAGTCCATACCAGACTTGAAATGCGTAAGCGCCCCACCTACAAAAAAATCTTCATTTGAAAAACATTTAAAAGTGCATACAATGTAGCTGGCGTACACCGCAGGTAGGGCTCTTACGCATTTTGAGTCCGGTATTGACTGATCACAGAGTACACCCATCCGCCTCAGCTTATTATTATGCAGTGTTGATGTAGAGGATTAACCCTTCCACCAACACAGGATTTAGGATATGTCCTGGTGCTGGTAAGGTTCTACAGTAATTCCGCTACATATACAGCTGGTGTGAGCCACTAACAGCAGGGAACAGAGCCCCAGCTCCGTTCCCTGCTGTTTAACCCCTTAGATCAGTGGTCCCCAACTCCAGTCCTCAAGGCCCAGCATCAGGTCATGTTTTCAGGATCTCCCACAGAATGCACTGACCATAATTACATCACCTGTGCAATGCTAAGGAAAGGTAGAAAACATGACCAGTTGGTGGGTCTGGAGGACTGGAGTTGGGGACCCCTGCTCTAATGCAAGAATCTAAATAAATGAGAAACAGTGCCGCGCACCGTTTCTCACTCCAATCGTCACCCCTGTGGTGAAATGGGGAGGGGGGGGGGGTGTGCCAATTGGTTGTCATGGCAGCTGGAAGATTTATGATCCCCATTGGGACCTTTTAAAAGTTGAACCAGAATTTCCCCTACACTATATATAAACCCATCTGAGGTTTTTTCATATCTGACTGAAATCAGATAAACCTTCCCCGTTTTTGGTCAATTGGACCCAAATATTTTATTTGCCAAATGCCAGGATGAAAAAGAAAAAATTTTTTTAAGGCATTTTTTTTATTTTCCTCCCAAAGTCAAAAGTTGACATACCTAGGATTACTTTTGCCTTTAAAAACCTTTTTTGGGACACCCCCCAAAAGATGATTTCATCTCTGGGAAAGGGCTTCTGATAAGTTTTTTGGAAAACCATTAAATTTTGGGGAAACAAAAGCGGGGATGTATCTAAAACCAAAACCCCCCAAAAAACCACTGTTTTCTGTGTGAAACATCTGGGAAAGTCTGTCGGGCCAAGAAATCAAAAAGAAAAAAGGGGCTGCACAAGCCCTGGATCATCCCTTGGTGCTTTTTCCCAGAAAAACCTAAAGGGTGCCTCATTCTTTTTTAATAAAAAAATTAATGAAAAGTACAAACAAAAAGGGGAAAGCCCAGTCATCAAAACCACTCGGGAAAGGGAGGGTTCTGGTCTCAGAAAATAAACGTGTTTTGGGTCGAGATGTGCATATCAACCCCAAAACAAAATTGCTGAGGGAAAGCTGGTAAAAAGGGGCCCATTATCCACAGTGAAACAGAAAAACTGAAATTAACTCTGCCAGAAGAAACCCATTATTTTCCAAAAGAAAAAATAAAAAGCCAGTTTTAATTTTTGCAAATGCACAGGAACAAAGACCTACTTTTTTGGGGGAAAATTCCTGTGCTCTGACGAAACAAAGACAAAACCCTTGTAGGGCCCCATAATGCCCTTTGGGTTACTTTTTGGGGGGAAAAAATGGGGAAGCTTGGAACCTAAGAACACCAAACCCAAAAATGTGAAACACGAGGGCAGCATCATGTTGTGGGGTTGTTTTGTGCAAGGGGGCTGGTACACCCTTTATAAAAATAGATGGGGTTTTGGAAAAAAGATTTTTGTGGCAATACGGAAACAACTCTCAAGACAACCCAAAGTTTTTTTTAAAAACTTTGGGGGGAAATGGGTCTTCCCAAAAAGACAATGACCTGAAGCTACTTTTCCAAAACGGTTAACAGGGCTTAAGGAGAACCAAGTCAATTTTTTGGAGCGGCATCACAAACCTTTCTCAACCCCTATTGAAAATGTATGCAAAGCTGAAAAGGGGTGCGAGCAGGCCCCCAAAAAAGGGTCAGTTACACCATTCTGTCAGGGGGAATGGGCCAAAATTTCCTACCAACTGTTGTGAAAAGCTTGGGAAGGGACCCAAAACGTTTGACCCAAGTATACAGTTTAAAGGGGTTTGTCTGATAAAAAAGATATAGTTTAAAATGGGGGGGAACCATAATGAAGCTTTCCCCGTCCTTGGTTAACTTTAGCAAAGTGCTATTGTTTATGAGAATGGGTTGGATTATGTGTGCTTAGCAACCGGGTGGAAGCCCAGGTGGGGTTACACCCAGCTACAGTGTTCGGGCTAGGGGGCTGTGGGAGTGCCCCCGTCCGGGTCGCGAGGGGACAGGATAGTTTTGGGAGCTGTAAAGGGTGGAAGAGAGAGAATACTATTGGGGCATCCTACTAATCAATTTTGGGGCCTCAAATGTGCAGTCCCACGTAAACAACTTTTGTGACACATATAAAAAATAAAACAGCTGTACTGTGAAGCCCCTTTTAAAATCCCTTTGACACAGATCGCAGCCCCCCTAAATTACAGGCGAAAAACAACTGTATTTGCAGTCCCAGTAAACACATTTGTGATTTGTATCTTAAAACCAAATCCGGAGAAAAAACAGCTGTCTGTGCAGTCCCACGCAAAAAACTTTTTGAGAGAGATGTAAAAGTTCCAGAAAACCACTTGTGGCTGTGCATCCCATGAAAACACAAACAGATAAATGTAAAATTTGTTCTGCAGTTTCTGTATAGGCCAGAGGTGTAATAATCTGCAGGATTTTTTCACTGTGTGAGAGAGACAGAGAAAAAAAATCACCCATCTTTCCCAGAGTCCTGAATGTCGAATGCCCATTCTAGTTACAAAGTATGTAGAGAGAGCAAGAAATTTAGATATACACTATGGAGTTACATTTAGCTTTCACTTCCAATGATTCCTTAGGCTATGTCTACACAGCAAATACTAAAATGCCATTGTATTTTGGATGGCATTTTGTCATTTGCTGTGTGCACATAGCCTTAGTCTCGAACAGCTGAAAACTTCTCCCTTCCCCCAGCTCACACAAAATGAATCATCAAGTGCACACTGTGCAGTGTGTCTGCAGAGAGTGAAGATACGCCCTGCTGGGAGGAGAAACACCCTTCCATTTCACAAGCTCTGCTTGGCAACTAGCACAAAAGGCTGCCAAAAGCTGGAACGAGACAGCTCCTTTAAGGGCAATGCTACCAAATACTAATGAAACGTATGTAAACTTTTGACTTTGTAGAGCGGCCTTTCAGTCCATGTTGATACAGTACTCGTTTCCCTGTGGATAATGACACAATCTTACCAGCTTCCACCAGCATCTTCACAAGGTCTTTTGCTTTTGTTCTTGGGTTGATATGCACAAGTCGGACCAAAGCACGTTCACCTCTGAGACATAGAACCTGTCTCCTTCCTGAGCGGTATGATGGCTGGGCATTCCCATTGTTTGTAGTTGTGTATTATTATTTGTACAGATGAATGAGGCACCTTCAGGTATCTGGAAATTGCACCAAGGATGATCCAGACTTGTACAAGTCCACAATCCTCTCCTGATATCTTGGCTTATTTCTTTAGACTTTCCCAGGATGTTACACACAGAAGCAGGGTGTTTCTGGTGTACTTAAAACGCATCCACAGGTGTGTCTCTAATTAACTCATACGTTTGCCAAAACATGCCAAAGACGTGACATCATCATATGGGGTGTCCCAAATTGTTTAAAGGCAGAGTAATCCTATTGTATGGAAACATTTGATTTTGCAGAAAGTACTAAAAATGCCTTAAAAATTCTCTCTCATTATTCTGGCATTTGGCAAATAGAAATAATTTTGGTTCCTAATTGACCGAAAACGGGGAAGGTTATTCTATTTCAGTCAAAAGGTGAAAAAAACCCTGCAGATGGGGCTTTTTATATAGTGGATGGAAGCTTCGGGTTTTTAAACTGTATGCGTTTCTAAAGCTCCTTCCCGGGGCAGGAATTGCTAGAACCGCCATCTTTGAACACCCTTCTGCATTGCTTGTACAATGTAGACGGGTAGTCTCACAGAAAAATAAGATACCCCCGGGGACCCAAACAATACAGCTCAAAAAAGAATCAAAACCCCCCCAAAAATAAATAAAACTACAAAATTTTATTAATATACATTAAAAACTCCCTAATACAAAAAAATTTTGAAATAACCCCTTCCCTATAGGGTCAAATACCAAAGTATAGAAAACATAAGACAGAAACCCTAATAAAAAACAAAAATAAATATACAGCAACAAAAGCACATGTAAAAAACGTATGGCCGTTATGGTCAATAAATTCAGTAACTCAGGGTTTCTGCGAGTCCCTGATATATATAACACGTTGCGAGAAAAAAAAAAAAAAAATTCCACAACACTATGAAGAAACCTAAATAGCGTCACTGTGCTGAACCACCCAAAAAGGGGGGGCCCCCCCGCCCCCAAAAAGGGCACCCAAACCTATCCGAAGGCTGCCCCAGTCTAAATAGAAAAGCAAAAAAAGCTTTTAAAAAAAAAAAAAAAAAATTTCAATGTCCACAAAAAAAGTCCCCCACGGGTTTCCCCAGTAAAAAAAGAAAACGGGTTCAAGGGGGCCAAAATAATTACATAACATTTCTACCCAAACAGTTCCAAAAAATTAAGTACCCTAAAGGGGCTCATGTCAGGGGGGAAAAAAAAAACACACCGACTGCCCTCCCATTAATTGAAGTCTTGACTAATTCCTAAAGGCTCATATACTTTTGTCACTCACAAATATGTGGTACTGAATAATTTGCCTCAAGAACTCTTGTCTAAAACTTGTTTGACTTGTTTGTTAGATTTGGCTCTTTATCTACTAGGTCTCGTGTCTGCTGTAGTTTTAGAATTTTTTTTTATTAAAGAAACAGAAGTTTTATACTGGATGTATAGAAATGTTACTCCTTATTCCTATTGAAACTCAGTGATGGTCTTTTTTCAGATGCCGTTGAAGGTCTGGATGCCCATGTGGTGCATGGATATGTTGTTCACGATATGGAAACTAAAGCTGAAGTGGAAATCCCATACCCTATGAATGAGGAGAAGGAGCTGCTGTGCGGGAGGGAAATTTCCAAAAGGCCCGCTCATCATGGGGCCCCGTAAACGGGGGAAGGGCAAGCCCAAGTACGTTTAAACGGTATATTTGTTTTTTCCCTCCTACTGGGGGGTTTAAAGGGGACTTCCTTACTCGTCTCCTCGGGACATGGGATATGCTTATATTCCGTTTACAGTATGTAATGACTTATTAAAACCAAAAAGGGTAAAAATATAATTATTATATATATATAATATTTAATAATATAAAATATAATAATATATATATATTTATATAAAATATATATATATACATAAATTAAAAAAAATCCCTTGCACTCGCAAGAGAGATAAAAAAAGGGTGTGCGTTATTTAGGGCTCCTAAAGGGGGCCTTTTTCTCGACCCTTGAAATCGGGGCCTTTAAAGGGGTTACTCACACAAATTCTTTTATTTAAAGATTTGCAAGAAAAAGTCACTTTGCATATGTGTCCATTAACAGTGTCCTACCTATTCCTAGTTACCCCTCTTGTATGGGTGCATCAGCCCTCAGGTGGGATAGCTCAGACCTGTTTAATCTTCCTGATAGGGTGCCAGCGCTGGGGGCTATATACAACCGCTCAATCTCTCCTATTTGGGTCCCAAAACTGTTTGTATAGTTAAGACCCCGTTCAATCTTTCATATGGTCCTGCACTGATTTTCTATTCTACAACCTGTTTGATCTCTCCTGATATGCCAAAATTTTGGTGCTATATTAAACCCTATTCAATCTTTCTGATAGCGCCGCATGGTTGCTATAGCTGCAGACCTTTTTAATCTCTCATGATAGGGGTGCCAGCACTGGGCGGGTATAGCACAGACCCGGTCTACTGGGAGCCACGGAAGCCACTAAACACCCCCCCGAAATTTAAAGGAAAACCAAGAAAAAAGGACTGAAGTAAGATGAATCAATGTATTTAGAAACTCCTTTAAGGGCTTTTGCATATCACATCTAGGGGGTTGGGGTTTTAGCAGAAAAAAATGGTTAATATTTAAAAGGGTTTATTTCACCAATCATGTGAAATCCTGGGTTTTTTTGTATTTTAAAAAAAAAAAAACATTTTTTAAAATTTCGGTTTAATAAAATCCAAAAGAGAATCTCAAAAAAGATAAATTACTTTTAAAAAAATTAGTTTAAAATAATAAATTTCATTACAGTTTGTTAATAATATTTTAATTTCCCCCACTTCCATTTCCGTTGGACGGCTTGTTTCCTAGCAATTTTAAAAAACTGACCTATTTACTCCCTTTGCAGCCCGGACGCGCGGTTTTTGAGGGGATCTTTT